>ML404334.1:0-64002 GCA_005239525.1 Nicotiana knightiana | reverse complement strand
GGGGGGGGGGGGTGACTTTTAGAGGAAAACACAAGTATAGAGCCGCTGTGGAGGTCGGGTTTCATCTTTCTTCCATCAAACTTAGTAATTTTTATGTTTCTTTGTATGATTTGTTATTTGGCTACCATGTCTCTGTGGAGCTAAACTTCACGTTCTAGGGTTGTGGTTCTTTCATGAATATTGTTATTCGAATATTGATTTTGATTTCTTAGTTTATCGCATTGGTTTATTTATTCAATCTTTCCCTTAATTATTTGATTGCTTGATCACCAATTGAATACTATCTACGAATCTAGAGTTGAACTCGAAAGTGGGAATTCTAGATTGCATATAGGATTGAGTAGAGCAAGTTCTTGAACCTGGGCATCGGGGAACGGATTCGCGGGTAGGAGACATGTGCCTAATTGCCGTGCTTGGTTAATTTATAGGAATTATAAATGCGTTCTTGTTGATTCTAACTCCATAGACATATAGGCATTAGGTTAGCTTGAATAGGCGAGTAAGAACTCGATAGATTCTTATGAGCATTATTAACCTGTTAACCAATAAACCAGATAAATTAATTAGTTAACTCAATTGAAGAATACAATGCGATTGTTAGATATCCCATAACCCTAGATCGTTTTCATTACATTGATATCATAAGAATCTGCTTTTCCATTGTTCAGAGTTTTACTATTTGTTTTCTTTATTTTAATTAGTTTAGAATCAAATATATTAGGTTTAATTCTTGTTTAGATAATGATAGTTTAAATTTAGTTAATAGTTAATCACAAGTCCTCGTGGGTTCGACATCCGACTTTTAGTCACTTTATTACTTGAGTCTAAGTGTGGGGTGTTGATGTTTAGCTTAAAGTGTATATATTTCTATGTATATTGGCGTCGTTGCCAGGACTTGGAAATTAGCTAGTTTCTAGATTAGATTAATTACAAGTTTTATCTTTTTTCTTCTCTTTTTGTAAATATTTTATTTTTATAACTATTTGATTTTTTTCTCTTAGTGTGTTTCTAGTTCTCTCAGCATGACATATGCGGATGAAATATACGGAGGTAAGGTTATTGAGGAAAGGAAGACGCTTGGTTGACGGAAGACTTTTATGGCCTGTATTTTTTGGGCTTGTCATGGACTGACCTCTTGGAGATCTGCATTTGAATATGGGAATAAGGGTTGATATTGGGACGGGTATTCTCGATTAGGGGAATCTGCGGAATGACGTTGTCTTCTAACAACGTTGGTGAATGAATGGCCTAAGGAGGGAGTTGAACTTGCACAAGAAATTGATAGGTTTGGCTTGGCTATGCGTAACTTAGATGCAAATTTGAGTGAAAAGGTTGATGCGTGTAATGCCCAACAATTTAATAATGAGTTGTGTGAAGCTGAAAAAATCTTCTAGACCAAATTGATGAGCTAAAACAAGAATACCAATCACTAGACCATGTTTTTCTTGAGGATGCCAATATTGAGAAGAGTGATATAGAGTCATATGAGGGAGTAGATAACATTACTTTGAGAGACTTGTGTGTGTGCACATATGAGGATGTAGAGTTAGGGCGTATTGGTACTCATTCCATACATTTTTCAACATTGTGTTTGGATGATGACATGGAAATCGAGTCATCTGAGCCTTTGGAGGAGCCAATGGATGAGGAACGAGGTGTTTACACTCTGGATTTTGTCGTGCTAGAGAGACAGAATTACATACCCCATTCGAAGGCCAAGAAGTGTAAAATGCGATATTGGTTGTTTGGCCCAATTACAATTGTCCCACCAACCCAGGAGCATAACAGAAAACTTGATGCCAAATTAGGGGTACAATTCAGAAGTTCGAGATGGAGACAAAAAGTGGTTCAAGTTGTGCCGCGACGTTAAATCAAGCGCTTGTTCGGAGGCAACACATCTTACTGCTTTCTTTTATTTTTGTTTATTTTTTATTTTATTTTTATTATTTTGTAGTATTTATTTTTGTTTTGTAGGATTATGAGCATAGGAAGCAAGGCCATTGGAAGAGTGCAAAAATGAGCTAGATGGTTGGAAATAAGTGTAGGGTGCCCGCACAAAGGACCATCCTTGGGAGAAGTCTGAGTACCCCGTGAGCTGCTTGTACTTCGGCCTTTGGCCTTTCAGGGAGTTTCTTGTCCACCCTCGTTATTTTTTGCTTTATTTGTGCATTGGGGACACTGTACTCTTTTAAGTGTGGGGTGGGAGAAATTCCTTTAGATCATTAGTAGTATTACATTAGTATGTTAATTTCTTAGTTTTCTTTTTCAGTTTCGTATTTTTGTTTTTTTATATAATAGTGTAGTATTTTAGGTGATTAATTTTATAAATAAATAAAAAAATAGAAAAATTAGAGAAAAAAATGAAATTTTGTTTTTGGACTTTTGTTTTCTTGAGGGATGAAGTCTGATTTAAAAATACAAAAAGATTTTTTTATTTTGTAGGATAGTTAGGTAGTATCCCTTGGTTTTTCTTTGGGCACCGGTTCTTTCCAAGGGTGTAGCTCAAATCGGGCACTTTAAATTTTTTTTATTTTTTTTGAGTAGCTAGGAAGAAACTGAGTAACTAGAGATACCCATTGACATGTTTGGTGCTGACATATTAGGTTATGGCATACATTCTGCTTCCCCTTGTATTTGGTTTGACATGTGAAGCATGAGTAAAATTAAATAGCCTATTTTGGGATGCCTTAGCTCAGAGTTGTGACTTGTATGCCACATAGTGCAATATTGCTTAATTTTCTCAATTATGTATGCTTGCTTGACTTGAGAATTGAAAAAAACCGTTGTGATTGAGTCATGTGCAATGTGTGAGTGAGGTCTACTGATTTTCTATGCTATCTTGTGTATTCTAGAACTTGGTCCGTGTGTTAATTGAAGCGAAAGTGTAGTTTACGCTAATCTAGGAGATGACGTAGGCATTTTCTTGCTTGATCATGGATGTGCTGGTCACATAAAAATAAAAATTTTCCGTTGCTAGCCCTTTGAGCCTATAGAACTTTTCTTTGGCACCCACATTACAAGTCGTACCCCTATTTTGTTCTTAAATTGAGATTTTTGCACCTTTACTTCTTAAGGCACTTAGTCGCTAAAAGAAGTAAGGTGAGATATTGGGGATTAGTTTTTGAGTGGAGCCATGGGAAAGGCCTGTTGGTGCACTAAAATTGAAATCAAAAGCCACTATCCAATGAACTTTCATGTATGGGGTGTGTGTAGAAAAATAATATAGTAGTAAAGAGAGAAGAGAAAAATGATAGTGAAAGTATGTAGAAAAGAGACACATCTCCACTTCCTATTTAATTGTGCTAGTGGAAGTATAGAAGTGCTTAATTGAAAAAGGGTTATGTTGAACATCGGTTGAGGCAAGTGAATTGGTTGAGAAGAATATGTGTTGAATTGTGAATGTAATGTATTAAAGTGCTTAGGAGGGTTAGTCTATTCCTAAATATATCCTACCCGTCCCTTAGCCTACACTACAACCTTAAAAAGTCCTAATTGATCCTAGATTTGGATAGCCTAAATTAGTGGAGATCTATACTACGGGCAAGCTTATGGTACCACCACGGGATGCATATGAATTCTTTGTGAGAGTGAGTTAAATTTTTGTTCAATTGTGTGATGTCCTTAAATTATGTTCAAAAGCATATTTGAATATGTGGACTAGTCTATATACACTCTTTTGTTGTTGGTAAGGGCACATGATCTCATGAGCAATCGGTAATGTTCTAAACTTTCTTGTGGGGTAAGTGCGTGAATTGAGAGGGCTTAGTGGTTACAAGTTGACTTTTGAGGTTTGGTGGTTGCAAATAGGTTGTTGGTATGATTGATTAAATTTTTATACTTAGGCATGTTTAAAAAAGGGAAAGAATGTGAATTTTTTTATGTCAATGCTTGATTTCCGGTATCGATCATAGTCAAGTGTTTAGAGTGCTATAGGAACACTTGGTTCCTTAAGGTTGGCCTTTAAGGCCAAGTTTGACTTCGGTCAACATTTTGGGTAAACGACCTCAGAATCGAGTTTCAATGGTTCCGGTAGCTTCGTATGATCATTTCGGACTTGCGCGTATGTTCGGCATGGGTTTTGGATGACCCGAAAGCGTTTCGGCGCCCGATATTGAAATAAGAGTTCCTTAGGTTCCTATTGTAGTTTGGGACGTGTTTTGAGTTATCGAGGTCTGAACGGAATTCTGATACTGGGAATAGTTCCGTTATGTCATTTATGACTTGCCTGCAAAATTTGGTGTCATTCCGAGAAGTATAGGTCGGTTCGGCGCGTTGTTAGCGAAGTCAAGAAAACTTAAAGTTCCTAAGTTTGGTTCTAGGGGTTTTGAGGTGTGATTTTGAGTTTTAGCGTTGTTTTGGGTGTCCCAAAGGCTCGAGAGAGTCTGTATTATGATTTGGGACTTGTTGGTATATTTGGACGGGGGCTCGGGTGGGCCCAGGTGCCTCCCGGACACCACACGAGGCCAAAAACCAGCTGAAATAGCTGCTAGTGCACCTGTTCTGGTGTGACCGTAGGTGTCGTTGCCCAGTCGCAGGTGTGGAACCGCCCTGCGGTCCCAGCCTCGCAGGTGCGACCCCCAGCGGGCAGCCCATTTCTCGCAAGTGCGGACAAAGTTCCACAGGAGCGGAGCCACGGGTGCGGTCTCCTCTCCGCAGGTGCGGGCCCAGGCATCCTCGTCCATTTCCGCAGGTGCGAGCCTTTGCTCGTAGGTGCGGTCCTTGAGCCGCAGGTACGGAACCACTGTCAGGCAGTGTGTTTCCTTAAAATACGGGATTCTTCATTTTTTTCTTCATTTCTTCCTCCATTGGAACACTTTGAGAGTTTGGAAAAAGGGCTCCACGACCCAACCACTGAAAGGTAAGTAAATTCTATCCTAAAGTTAGTTAATGCATGCATTCTTAGTAGAATTTAACTACTTAATTAGTGAAAAATTTAGGAATTTGGGTAGTAACCTAGGGCCTTCGAGAATCCCGTGAATTGGCTATGAAATCATACAAGAATCGTATATTAATGATCCTTAGGCTATGGGTGAGTGTTTCCATCGAGAATTTTTTGGAAACCGAGCACGCCGACGCGGGGTTGGATTTTTGGATTTCTTTAAGAATGATGAATTGACTAAGTAGTAGGAGGATTCCATGCTTTGAATATAAATTGATATGTTTGTATAACATTTGGCTAGTTTCGAGTCCATGGGTGTCGAGTTTGGAGTCTCGGGCGCGTTCTTGACCCGGAGAGTAGGTTCGACATGAGGTGAGTCTCCTTTCTAACCTTGTAAGAGGGAACTGTTCCCCTAGGTGCTTTAAATTACTATGTGCTAATGTTTGTGGGGGCTTTGTATGCGCAAAGTGATGAGAGTCCGTACGTAGCAACTATTATTGTTATGTCCGGGTAGTTAGGCCTACACCATGCCTTATGTTTTCCTTGAAATGAACTATATGCTTAGTGAATTAATGTTACATGCATCTTGTTTCCCTGAGATCATGGAATTTAAGTAATTTTAAGAAATTGTTCATGAAAAGTAATTTATAAAGAATAAATGTGTGGAATGTGTGCGCATGTGACCACTTCACAATTTACATTCCGTGAGCGGAGTGTTATTTCCCCCACTCACATGGGAGCAGGTCCTACGCCACAGCGAGATTGAAAGATATATATTATAGTTCGGGCCGTTCGTACCTCGGCAGTGCACAAATATGATCATTATGATGGCTCGGGCCGGTTGTCCTTATCCTGTATGCGCATGTTAAATTGTTAATGATTCTTTTATGGATTTTTAGTGGTAAGATATATTTTTAAAGGAAAGAAAAGAATAATGAAGTAGAAATTGTATATTTACTTCCAGTATTTATTTGAATTACTACTTTTATCATCCTTATATGTCAGTTACTGATATTATATCTTGCTAATCGTTTTGTTGGACCTTAGTCAGTGTCTGTCGCGCCACCTTTTTCCCCGAGCGCTCCTTTCGGGGCCCGGTTGAAAGGGGTTTATGACATGGGTTGAGACAACTCGTTCCTTTTGGGAAAGGGATTTGTATATTTTGAAGAGTCGCCACCTAACGATTTTAACGGTGCGTTAGGGTACCTAAGGGGTTCAATTACAACTACATTACTAACCAGAGATTGGGTAAGGGATTGAAATTATCCTAAGGGGAAGGTGTTAGGAACCCCTCAGGATCCACAAGTTTGGTTCCTGGCCAAATGGTTTCTGTGAATTTGTACGGCTTAGCAAACAAACAAATAAAGGCTCAAATAAGAGGGGATTTAAGTCTTAAGCATGCAGATGTTTGAAAACAGTAAAGAAGATTAGCTTTTGAAAGGATTACAATCTAAGCATATAAAAGGTATCCTAGGTTTATAATAATATGGATCACATCAATGCAATACTCGGTAATCACTCCTCGAAGAAGGGCTACATGTGGTATTAGCGCAACGGTCATCATATACATATTCTACCATTTCCCACCCCGTGAAAGTAACTAAATCGAGTGTTGGTATCGACCCCTATTGCATGTTGTTACCCGTCCTTTCATATCAGTCTCGGAGGAAATTAGGACTCTTATCCTAAAGAAGGTGCTAGGCAGACCCTCAGGTTTTAAAGGTAAAAATTCTAAGGCGACATATAATGAACAAGTAGAACTGCAGATAAAGGGGGTAGCACATAAATAGGAAAGGGATCAAAGACCTCCACAAACAGTGCACATAAACAGCATGTCGCATACACAATTAAGGTCCAGATTCAGATCCTACGCATGGTGTTTAAGTGATAATAACAAAGACATATTTATTGCATAACTCAGGGAGGATGTCTTAATCAGACTTGCCTACTAGTTTTAAGCATGCAGACAGTTGAACACTAATCACAAAGGACAGTTCTGGTTTTATTTTTTAAGTTTATTACCTAAGGCTTGCCTAGGTGTAGGATAACATGCAACATTTACTCTAGGTTGTTTATAGCTAATAACATGCAATTCTAGGTGTTGAAGATGTGCAAGGACTAATTACCAGTTGTTTAGAACAGGGGACTATTTTAGATATCTATATTTAGACTTAGTGCAGTTAAATGAGTACGATCCTATAGCATGATGTCTAATGCAGCATGATACATAATAATCTAAACAGGATTTCTAAATGCACATAACATCACAACATTATGCACCGTTAGCAAGAGTACAGCTTGTTAATGTTACTTACCTAGAAACAGGATCTCTAAGTGCACAGGCGTGGTGAGACATGATTGCAGTTTATTTATCCTAGGACAGCACTTCTAATGAAGTTTCAGAACATGTTTATATGGACAGAATCACGTAATAGCAGTTTATTTTATTGTTATCACATATCCTATAGGCAGGAGTTTCTAAGCGTAGATGAGATGTTGAATGCAATACACATAAATCCTGAGTAGCATGATATCTAATGCATGGACACATGAACCTACACAGGATCTCTATTGCACATATAGGGAATAAATACCTAAGCATGGTTTCTACCCTTGTAATAGCTAGGCATGCATAGTTACCCCTCCCGTTTCACTAACCAGCCCCAGAATTATTTACAAATTATTACAGGCCAAGGATTATGAATTACACAACCAGAAGTGAAAAATAAGAAGTTATCCTATAGGGAGCCTTCAATTAGGCCCAAATCCTCTAAACCTCATTTCCATATGATATTCATAGCCTTTTCACAGTCCGGGTGTGTCAAAGTTCCCTAAGGACCTCAAGGGATCCCGGGCAACGCTCACACCCAGACTTAGTAACCAGGAGTTAAACATGTGCAGTGTGAAAATACCAGCCTCAGTGTGTCAGAGTTTAGAGGGAACTCAAGGTCCCAAAGCAGTGCTCACACTAAGGGGGCAAAACTTAAAGGTCTAGGAATCAAGTGAAGTGTAGGAGATAGATTTGAAAAGGTTTAGACACAAAACAGTACTGGATTGATTCAGTAATAAAGAAGTTTACTGAAAAGGTTTTGATCAGTAATGAAACAACTTGAATATAATGTAAACATTTTTGGAAAAGCAGCAAACAACTCGCACAGGTTCAGCACATTCAAGCATAGATTTCACTCAGGTACAATGGGGATTGGGGACACATAGAAACATATTAGCATTTAGACTGTCACAAACTAGTATTGAGTCTGAAACAACATAGTTAGTCACCAAGAATTCATGCCAAGATCTAAACATAATCAAATTCGAGGGAGTACTGGGAGAGGGTAGGACATAATTACACATAGGTTTAAGAAACACATGTTAAGTAACATACAAGGCAATTATAGTATCCTAGGCATTGCATGTTGAGGCTATAAGGGAGGATATACCCGGAACCAAACAACATAATATGTGAAACTAGTTGCAAGTAGGACAACATAACCATAAGTAAAAGGAAACCAGAAGCAGGATGCATCGTAATAACCAGAGAAACATGTTTTTTTGGAGACGTTAAATATAAATTGGAAACATACCAGCTGAAGACAGCAAATACAGAATAAGAGACCAGTAGAATAGCTAGTCTTGGCTTCCAGCCGACTAGCAATAGCAAACAATCGAGAGAAGAATAGTAGATTGTGTTTGTGTGAGCAAGAGAATAGAACAAGGTCTATGTTCATGTTTTCTTAATGAAAGAGTAGTGTGTATATATAGTTTTTGAAAACCAGTAGTGAATAAGGCAGGAAATCAAATAAACCAGTAATTAGGGACTGAGCATCAATCAGTACACAATCAGTATAGGTATCCCATAATTGAAGGGATTGAGTTCAAACGACATTATCAGACAATGAATAAGGAAAGGTACCATATGTAGCTTAGAGGAATATTTAAAATAGTGTGAAATTAGCATACGTGTCCCTTAATTGAAGGGATTGAGTTCAAACGGCTAGCAGGCAAAACAACAAATAAGGAAAGTTCCCATATGTGACATGCATATGACATATAAGGAAACAATTTCAAATCAGTACAAGCATACAATAGAGGCTAGGTTCACAGACTCTAATTAAGGGAATGGGAATCAATTAACAGCAAATAAATCATGTAACAAGGTAAAAAATGGACTAAGGTCGGAAATTAATCTGTAAGGTCTCAAATCACAAGGAATCAGGGATTCAAAAAATAGAAAAGATAGCACTGATTTATCACAATATTATGAGAATAAGCACAATAACATATAATAGACAAAAATCAGAACCTCAAGAAGACTGGTAAGGTAGAATCATGCAAAGGTTAGGGATACATATAGAACACAGTACGAATCGACAGAGCAAACATGATATACGCAAGAGAAGTGAATAGTCAGGAACCCTAATAGGTAAGCCTAGGGTAAAACCACAAAATCATGGAATTTTTAGGAGAAAACAGTAAACATAATAGAACATATCATCAGAAACAACTCAGAACCCTATGATTAGAACTAAGAAAAATTAGGGTTTTCAACAGAATAACTCGAATAGAGGAGAAGGCTTAAGAAAACGTTTTAAACATAGAGACTCATAGATTAATACAAAAAATCAGGAGAAAAAGGCTTTTTTGAAAAGGGGTTTAAGAACCCTAGTTTGAAGATGAAAAGCCATTTTGGGAAAATCGGAAAACCTTTAAGAAGTATAGCATAGTAACTCAGGATACACCCAGATCTACCATAGATCTAAAGAATAGGGAGAGTTTTTAAACATTTAGGATTTCAAAGAGAACCCAGAAAGATAAGAAAACCTCAAAACATTACTGGTTTAAACCCCAAAAGTCATAGATCTTACTTGGACGACCGGAGGTGGCCGGAGAATGGTGAGTACAGGACCAGGGGGTAGGAGAGTGAACCCAGGTCTTTTGAAGACCTTAGGGATAGCAACACTGGTCGTAAAGGAACCATAGGAGGCAGGAGGGTGGTGAGATTCCATGGCTTCCGGTGGAGAGGTGGCCGGAGAAGATGAAGGGCCTCATCGGAGGCGTAGAAGAGACTGGAAGTCTCTAGAGAGTTAGAGAGATAGAGAGAGAGATTAGAGAGATAGAGAGACCGAGTGAATGAGGGGTCGGGGGGGGGGAGGGGGTAGTCTCCTAGGTTTAATTATGGTAACACTAATCTGGGCCGTTGATTTAAATTGATCAACGACTTAGATTAGTCGGGGGGTTGGGCCGGGTAGGAATTTGGTTTGGGATGGGGTTAGTTGGGTTAGTACCAGGTTTGATTTAGGCTGGAATTTAAATAAAGAATGGCTATTTGATAAATACCCATTAAAATTAGATAAATAAATAATAAAAATATCTAATAATCATATAAAATGAAATTAAGGCTAAATAGGTGAAATTAAGGTAATTAACTAATATTTGAAATATAAAATGACTAACTATTAAATTAAAATGGCATAAAATGTACAATTAGGCTATAATTGTAAAATTGTTGTAATTATAGCCAAATAATGCCAAATTGGCTAAATTTGTGAAATAATCAAATCCTAATAGGATTAAAAATGATATATTGCTGGGAAATATTTTGAAATTATTTATAATAAAATTTATGAATAATTATTAATTATGAAAAATTTGTGAAATAATCAAATCCTAATAGGATTAAAAATGATATATTGCTGGGAAATATTTTGAAATTATTTATAATAAAATTTATGAATAATTATTAATTATGAAAAATTTGTGAAATAATCAAATCCTAATAGGATTAAAAATGATATATTGCTGGGAAATATTTTGAAATTATTTATAATAAAATTTATGAATAATTATTAATTATGAAAAATTTGTGAAATAATCAAATCCTAATAGGATTAAAAATGATATATTGCTGGGAAATATTTTGAAATTATTTATAATAAAATTTATGAATAATTATTAATTATGAAAATACTGAATAAATTGGAAAAGAATTTAATAAAAATATGAAAAATTGCGGAAAAATATCAGTTATTATAAGAGTGATTTTGAAGGTATATTTGCAAATTTTAAAATAGTTTGAGGAAAAATTGGGTATCAATAGCTGTCTTTCTTTATCCAGGAAGGATGAAAGAGTTGTCGGGTAAAGACATGATGGTCAATTTTGACCGAGCGAAGCGGTTTGAAGAGGTTTAGGCCGCACCCTGGTTTCTGAGTTGCCTACATATCCCTGGTTTTACATTTAGTTCAGGAGTCATCGGCGAAGCATACCGATGGAGATTTTTACAAGAACGGACGCAACATATAGGACTGATTGAATGAACGGTTTACGGGGTAACTAGGAGAACTGGAGCGGGATCGCTCCTGCCGGGAAAGTTGTTGCTTGTCGGGTTACCTGCAAATGAGTAATACAAGCATATCATGCGTAATTTAAACATGATGCAAATTCCCGTTGGACTATGACTGCTATCTTTGGACGGTTAAGGATGACGTCTTTAGACCATGATGTCCTGGGCCATGAATTGCGTGATGCAGGATTCGCAGGCCATGAAATGATGTTCTCGGGCCATGAAGATGGTGCCTCCGAATGATGACGCCTTTGGATAAGTTGGCGATATTGCAGCCCATGAAGATGCAATAGTATGATGTTGACACGACAGAACTTAGTCTTGCGAATTAAATGGGAAGATCTTAGCTCAAAAGGAAAGTGCAGTAAGTAATGCTAGAGGCATTAGTTGCTTTTGAGAAGTAAATAGGAGGCATCATTTAGCCTCGGAAGGCAGAAAGGTAGCCTTATGCAATATGCGAATGTAGATGGAGGTAGAGTTTAACCTCAGAAGGTAGAATGGTAGCCTTATGCAATATGCGAATGCAGATGGAGGTAGCGTTTAACCTCGGAAGGCAGAATGGTAGCCTTATGCAAGATGCGAATGGAGATGGAGGTAGCGTTTAACCTCGGAAGGCAGAAAGGTAGCCTTATGCAAGATGCGAATGCAGATGGAGGTAGCGTTTAACCTCGGAAGGCAGAAAGATAGCCTCATCAAGATGCTAATGTAGATGGAAGTAGTGTTTAACTTCGGAAGGCAGAAAGGTATCCTTATGCAAGATGCGAATACAGATGGAGGTAGCGTTTAACCTTGGAAGGCAGAAAGGTAGCCTTATGCAAGATGCGAATGCAGATGGAGGTAGCGTTTAACCTCGGAAGGCAGAAAGGTAGCCTTATGCAAGATGCGAATGCAGATGGAGGTAGCGTATATTCTCGGAAGGTAGAAAGGTAGCCTTATGCAAGATGTGAATGCAGATGGAGGTAGCGTTTAACCTCGGAAGGTAGAAAGGTAGCCTTATGTAATATGTGAATGCAGATGGAGGTAGCATTTAACCTCGGAAGGCAGAATGGTAGCCTTATGCAAGATTAAGGAAGGACAACATAAATTCTTAGCTGGTGTTAAATTTTGGTAGAGCATTATGATAATGAAGCATCGTTTGTGCTGATAATAAATGTTGGCATGTGCGACGAGTTTGAGGAACGATGTCTGTCCTTTGAGCGGATAATATGTTTTGGGGCTTTTGCAATTCTGTGCCTGCACCCAAAGAAAGATCGTGAGTTTTGTAAAGGGGGAAGGTTAGTTTGCATTCCCGCTGGCTCTGCTTGGCTCGTTTACTTGATCATGATGATACTGTCTGTATCATTGGGCTAGCGTTCGCTAAACAAGATGCTTCAGAAAAAATAAATATGCATGATTTTTTAGAAGTATAATATATAATCTAAAATAGTTTTATATGAACCGACGACATGACACGGCTCGAGACATTGCAACCTATCCTATTCCTCCTCAAAATTCTGCCTCAGTTTGCTGGGTGGACGCCTCTGACTGTTGCTCGTGTGGCAATTGGTTGAACTTGCTCCTCAAAATTCTGCCCCAGTTGGCTGGGTGAATGCTTGTGGACTGCTGCTCGCTTCACAATTTTGAGGGTCCTCCTCAAAATTTTGCCCCATTTTCCAATTGCGGGGAAAAATAGAATTTTGAGCCTATGTATCCCCTCTTAAACTGGAATCAGGTCTGGCATAGTTCAATTTATTTGGTAAGGGGAAGTCATCTTTCGGACTGGCCCAGTAGTCGACGCAGACTCTGACCTTCCCGTCCTTCTTCGGCATAGGTATAATGTTGGCTAACCATGTCGGGTACTCCACTACCCGGAGAACTTTGGCGTTGATCTGCTTGGTAACTTCTTCTTTGATTTTCAAACTCATATCGGGTTTGAACTTTCTGAGCTTTTGTTTCACCGGTGTACACGTTGGATTGGTTGGCAGTTTGTGAGCCACAATAGACGTACTTAAACCAGTCATGTCATCATACGACCATGCAAATACATCCTCATACTCTTTAAACTCTGTGTATTCTTTATTTTCTGATGGTGACAAATAAATGCTGATTCGAGTCTCCTTGACATTTTCTGAATATCCTAGGTTGATGACTTCGGTCTCGTCCAGGTTGGACTTAGGTCTGTTCTCAAAGTTCTCAACTTCTTTGACAATCTCGTCAGGTATGTCGTCTTCGTCTGAATCAATGTCTGTTTGTTGCGTTGTCTCATTGCATGTCACGGTCATCGGTTCATCAAGACAAGTAATAGTAATGTTGTATAAATAAAGTAATGAGAGAAAACAATAACAATAAATATTGGATTCGTAAGAGAAATTTAGAAGATGCTTTGATGAATTGAATAACTGTTTTGAACATTGAATATCTTATTGCAGAAATTGAAAAATGCAGGAAGAGAAAAATCATTTAGTGAATAAAACAATAAATAATGCTTGTTTTAGCCTTGCTACCCCAAGGCTTGTCGGGATTTGGTTGTCTTGATAGACCAGTTCTTGAGATATGTTCCCTTTCTTATAGTCTGTATGGAAGGGACTTCCTCCCCCTCCTCCCCGAGAACAACATAGCAATCCATATCCTCGTCCTCTAGGAACAAACTCCTCATTGTTGTAAGTGCTTCTTCTTCGTCTGATCCGTAAATAATGTCAGCCTTCTTGAGAGTCTGCTCAAGATGAGGTATCGACTGCTACAAAGGGTAATAGGGACCGCGCCAAGGTGGCGACCAGTCGTTGAATTCCTGCCAAGTGTACTCATACCTCAGACCGAAAGTGGTACCATGTTTCTTAAGTTTTATGGGCTTTGTGATCCCTTGGAGGTTCTTACCGAGCCCTTTTCCTGGCTCATATCCTCTCCAGTTAAGGATGCTCTCAATCTTGCTATCCCACCACTTGTCCTTGTCGATAGCATTGACCCGCTCAATGTGGTGGTAAGTTCCCCCGCCTATCTTCCTTTTTCCGTCAATCACCGGAATAGTTTGATAACTATAAATGGGGTTGCTACCGTCACCATGAATAATCACCTCTTGGTGGTTCCACTCGAATTTTACCGCCTGATGTAGTGTTGACGCTATGGACCCAGAAGCATGAATCCAAGTTCGTCCTAACAATAGGTTGTAGAATGCTGGCACATCTATCACCTGGAAATCCATTTCGAACCAAGTCGGTCCCATCTGCAGACATAGAATGATCTTCCCCATGGTGGACCTCTGAGAACCGTCGAAGGATTTCACATTGATCGATACATCTCTTATCTCATATAGCCCTTTATCCAACTTCTTGAGTATTATCAACGGACATATGTTAAGACTAGAACCTCCATTGATCAAGATCCTTGTGATGAAATGACCTTCGCATTGCACGGTGATGTGCAGTGCTTTTTTGTCCCCAATCCTTCAGGTGGTAGCTCATCCTCATGAAAAGTGATTTTGTGACTTTCAAGTACCTGGCCTATCATACTGGCCATTTCCCCGCTAGTGATGTTGTTTGGCACATATGCTTCACTTAACACAAAGCATTTATGTGTGTTTCAGAATTCTGTAGCAAAGAGAGGATGGATATCTGTGCTGATGTCTTGGCAGCCTGCTTACTTAATTTGGCCAGATGCTCAGGGGTGTAGACCCTACCAGTTCTCGTCATACCCTATGCTGCGACAGCCTCCTCATACCTGACCTTGCCTTTCCTTCTCACCTTGTCTGTATAGTCCCAAGGGATAACGTTTGAATAGAAGGGTGGCATGGTTGACATTGCCACCAGAATTGTTGCGGCCATCCTTACTTCAAACGGAATGTGTGTTCGGGGTGGCAAGACTACGACCTCGAATGGTGCCGGTGCATTTGCTGGAGATACAAACTCAACTTCAATTGGCACTGGTGACTTTGCAAGTGGCGCTGATTCAAACTCAAATGGTATAGAAATATTTACCTCAGCGTCCTCAGATGGTTGAATCTGGACTATGATCGGTTTGAGAGTGACTGCAGGTTTCTTTGGGTCATTGCCTTCTGCGATCAACCCGATTGATCCCTCGGGATCCCAATCATCTTCTATTTCAATCATATGGATACCTCCACCTTATGGTCTGGCAAAAGATTATTGCGGACGTTTGGAGCGGGGTCTTTTTCCATAATAATTTTGTTGTCAATGAGAGCTTGTATTTTTTCCTTCAGAGAGCGGTATTCTTCGATGGTGTGTCCTTTCATGCCGGAATGGTATGCATAGGATTTGTTTGGGTTAACCCACTGAGAAGGGTTCTCAGGGGTGGCATCAGGGATAGGTATGACATAACTAGCAGCTTTGAGCTTCTCATACAGCTGGTCAATGGGCTCGGCTATGGCGGTGTAGCGAGCCTGACCTCCCCTTGCTCGACCTCCCCCTCTAGGGCGACCTCTGGCTGACTGACTACCACCCCTGGCTGCCTGGGCGGGTGGTGAAGTAACTGGAGCTGACGTCGAGGGATGGCTCCTCTGCTGAGAAGAACCACCGGGATGACGGGGACACTGCCTCCACATGTGCCCGAACTCTCCACACTCAAAACAACTCCCTAGAGCTGGAGGCAGGGACTGATAGAAACCCCTGGCACCAGAACAGCCACTGGAACACTCATACATAGGAGAACTCTAAACTGGGGGTGCTCGAGCTGCACTCTGAGCTGGGAGGGCACCAAATGAAGTACGGTGTGACTAAGAACCACGGGGACCATGCCCCGAATGCACCACTATACGCTGGGCGGGCTGACTTAGAGGCCTGAATGATCGGCCCCTACCCTGCTGAAACTGCCCCTGAAGGGAGAACCACTAGAACTGCCCGATCCATGAGGCCTCTTTGCCTTCCTCTCCTCTCGCTTCTGGTGGTGATTTGACTCAATATCTCGAGCTATGTCAACAACCTGCTCAAATAAAGCACCTGATACTCTCTCCTGATTCATAAATAGCCGGAGCTGATAAGTAAGACCATCTACAAACCTCCTCACCCTCTCCCTATCAGTAGGGACAATCTCAGAAGCATGCCTAGCCAACTCAGAAAACCTCATCTCGTACTGAGTAACTGAAAACTCTCCCTTGCACAGCTGCTCAAACTGCCTGCGCTACTCCTCTTTGTGGGACTGAGGAACATACTTCTCCAAAAAGATCGTGGGGAACTGCTTCCAGGTGAGAGGTGCTGAACCAACCGGCCTACGCCTCTCGAATGACTCCCACCAAGTAAAGGCAGCACCCGCAAACTGAAATGTAACAAATGAGACCTCACTAGTCTCCAAAATACCCGCAGTACGTAATATCCTCTGGCGCTTATCTTGAAACCCTTGGGCATCCTCACCCTCTGTACCGCTGAAAGTCGGGGGCTGAAGTCTGCTGAACTTCTCCAACCTGCGTGCTCATCCTCAGGCATATCAGGGACCACATAATCCTAGACCGGAGCAACTGGATGAGCTGACGCTGCTCCCGGTGCCTGAATCGCTCGTACAACCTACTCAGGTGTCCGGGTAGCTGGAGACTGATTGCCTCCCTCGGCCTGAGCTGTGGTGGAAGTAGAAGACATGGCGACTGCCTGAGCCAAACTGGTGCACACTGTTAATATCTGAGACAGGGTCTCCTAAAGACCCAGAATAACAATAGGCACTGCCGGTGCCCGAGCCTGTCCCGTTGAAGAATCATCGGCGGGAACCTGATCCTGAACGATAGGGGGATCCTGTGGTATTGTCCCGGCTGCTGCGCAGGCTGGCCCCTACCTCTACCGCGGCCTCGACCATGGCCTCGACCTCTCGATGTTCTATCTGGTGTCTTATCACCCTGATCGGTATTGCGTGTCCTCAACATCTGTGAGAGAATGAAACAACGTAAGTTTAGATTTCAAGAATTAATAAATTAGCACGAAAGAGTTCAAGAAAGATAGAAATGTTTCCTAAGATTTCGGCAGCCTCTCGAAGATAAGTACAGACGTCTCCATACCGATCTGCATGTCTCTACTAAACCTGCTCATGACCGTCGAGTCCTATGTAACCTAGGCTCTGATACCAAACTATCACGACCCCAAATCCTAAACCGGCTAAGATGGCGCCTATCGTGGAACTAGGTTAGCCAACAATCGNACTAAATACATTAGGCCAATAAACAGTTCAACCAACCCCAAAACCCGGAGCCAACATGTCATGAGCATCTAAGAGAGATAAGCCAAAAAGGTATACTATTATAATACAAAACCTCCGAATAAATAGCTAGATTAACAAGAAGGGAAAACAGAGATGCTGCGGATGCTGAACAGCTACCTCTATATCCCGCACTCCGGCTCCGCACGGAATAGATAGCTAATGCTCGGTATCTGCACCTGAATCTGCACACAGGGGTGCAGGGAGTAATGTGAGTACGCCAACTCAGTAGTAATGAAAATAAATCAAGTCTATGCGGCAAGAAACACATAAAAATCAATGTCATCAATTCACAATATGCACAACCTTTCTTCCAACAGCATAAATATAGATATATGAAATCATTATGCCTTAAAACCAACTTCAGAAAAATCCTTTGAAAAATGTATATTTTCAACTTCAAACCGAAATATTTAGTATGAAAATGAAATAAATCAAAAAAAGGCCCCTCGTGCAAAACATATTTCATAAGTTCAGAGTGAAAGTGGTAAAATCATAAGTAGCCCCTCGGGAAAAAACATGTATCATAATCAGCCCCTCGGGCATGCCTCACAGTCACTCATAATCAGCCCCTCGGGCATACCTCACAGTAACTCATGCCTCCCAATCACTCGTCACTCGGCACTCAGAACTCGCTGGGTGTGTGTGCAGACTCCGGAGGGGCTCCTTCAGCCCAAGCGCTAATATCAAGCCACCTCGTGGCGTATCATATCCTCACAAATCAGGCCCTCGGCCTCACTCAGTCAGAACCTCTCTAAATCCCCTCGGGCGAATCAGTAAAATGGGGTACTCGACCCAAAAAATCATTTTTAAATCTCAAAGTAGTGTAAATCAGGCTGAGTTTTGAAAACAATAAGCACAATGTGACTGAGTGAAATCATCAATAAACAGTGAGGAAAACAGCAGTAAAAAGCCCCCAAGGGGTCTAAACAGATCGGCACGAGGCCCCAAACATGGCTTATATCCCAAATATCGCAATAATCTTTAGAACACAATTTAACATAAGGTTTTGAGTAAAATATGCAACTCAATAGTTGCCGCGGAGAGGACTAAGTCCAATCCAAAAACCAGTGCGCGCCACATACTCGTCATCCGACATGTGCACCATTCAAAAATCAGTGAGAAATATGAAGTCCGGGGTTTCATACCCTCAGAACAAGATTTATAACCATTACTTACCTCTACCGGGTAACAACACTAGTCCGCTATGCTCTTTCCCCTCAAATTGGCTCCCTATTGCTCCAAATCTAGCCAAAACCAGTTTAACATCATTAATACATACTAAAGGAACACAACCCAATCGAAAACTATCAATTTATACAAGAATCTCAAAATTCGGCAAAACCTGAGCCCCGGGCCCACGCCTCGGAATTCGATAAAATTTACATCACTAGAAACCTCGTCCTCGCACGATTCTACACATACCAAAAATACCACAATCGGACCACAATTGCCTACCCTAATTGCCAAAAGAATTTTCCAATCCTCCACCCATTCTTCCCAACCTTTTCCTACTTTAATCCTTCAATTTACAAGCCTAATCCGAACAAAATAGCATAGAATCGACTTTAATAACCCGGGAACTTACCTCCACTGAAGACCCACGAATTCACTCTTCAGATTGCCTTCAAATGAGCTCCAACCGCATGCAACAATGGTGAAATGAATAAAATTTCACGGAGGCTTCTTTTATACTGTTCTGCCTAGCAATTCCGCACCTGCGGACCTTTAATCTCACCTGCGGTCCCAGGTGCGCACCTGCGAAGTCCTACTAACGGACCAATTCTCGCACCTGCGGCTAGTTCTCCGCACTTGCGGCTTCTCAGGTGCGGCCAACACTTCACACCTGCGGACTCCTCCTGCCTAGCCTCCCTTCACACCTACGCATGGCCTTTCGCACCTGCAATGTCGCACCTGCGGCTACCCATCCGCAGGTGCGGCCAACACTAGAAACGTACACCAGCAGCCATTTGCTGCATTTTCTCAAGAATCAATGTAAGGCAGAAACACGCTGTTCATCAATTGCATGAACGCAGCGGAGTAACAGTAGGTCCACTCGGGTCTCCAGACCCCCAATAGACATCATGCACGACCGATACATACGGTCCAAAACAACAATATCTCCAACCAGAGTCGACACATGAACAGAGGTGACTAGAGACTCACGGGGCACATCCAAAAAATGGGCAAAATATGAAGAAACATAGGAATATGTAGAACTAGGGTCAAATAAAGCCAAGCCATCTCGGCAACAGACTGACACAATACCTGCGGTCATGGCATCTGAGGCCATAGCATTCAGCCTGGTTGGAAATGCATACATGCAAGCCTGACCTCCCCCTGCTCAACCTCCCCCTCTAGAGTGGCCTTTGGTTGACTGACTACCACCCCTAGCTGCCTGGGCAGGTGGTGAAGTAACTGGAGCTGAAGTCGAGGGTTGGCCCCTCTGCTAAGAAGATCCACCGGAATGGCGGGGACACTGCCTCCACACGTGCCCGAACTCTCCACACTCAAAGCAACTCCCTGGAGCTGGAGGAGTGGACTGATAGAAACCCCTATCACCCGAACGGCCACTAGAAGACTCATGCATAGAAGAACTTTGAACTGGGGATGCTCGAGCTGAACTCTGAGCTGGGAGTGCACCAAATGAAGTTTGGCCTGACTGAGAACCACGGGGACCGTGCCCTAAAGATGCACGACCGTGGCCTAAAGATGCACCACTATATGCTGGGCGGCCTGACTGAGGAGGCCTGAACGAACGGCCCCTACCCTGCTGAAATTGTCCCCTGAAAGGAGCACCACTGGAACTGCTCGAACCATAAGGCCTCTTGGCCTCTCTCTCCTCCCGCTCCTGGCAGCGAACGGACTCAATATCTCGAGCTACGTCAACAACCTGCTCGAATGAAGCACCCGATACTCTCTCCCGAGTCATAAATAACCGAAGCTGATAAGAAATACCATCTACAAACCTCCTCACCATTTCCCTGTCAGTAGGGACAATCTCAGAAGCATGCATAGCAAACTCGGAAAACCTCATCTCGTACTGAGTAACTGATAACTCTCCCTGGCGCAGCTGCTCAAACTGCATGCACTGCTCCTCTCTGTGGGACTAAGGAACATACTTCTCCAAAAAGATCGTGGAGAATTGCTGCCAGGTGAGAGGTGCTGAATCAACCGGCCTACGTCTCTCGAAGGACTCCCACCAAGTAAAGGAAGCACCCGCAAACTGAAATGTAACAAATGAGAGCCCACTGGTCTCCAAAATACCCGCAGTACATAGTATCCTCTGGAACTTATCTAGAAACCCCCGGGAATCCTCGCCCTCACTACCGCTGAAAGTCGGAGGCTGAAGTGTGCTGAACCTCTCCAACCTGTGTAGCAGGGACCACATAATCCTGGACCGGAGCCACTGGCTGAGCTGGGGCTGCTCCCGGTGCCTCAATACCTCGTGCAGCCTGCTCAGGTGCCCGGGCAGCTAGAGTCTGATTGCATCCCCTGGCCTGAGTTGTGGTGGCAGTAGAAGACATGGAGACTTCCTGAGCCAAACTGGTGCACATTGTCAATATCTGAGACAGGGTTTCCTGAAGACCCGGAATAACCATAGGCATTGCCGGTGCCTGAGCCTGTCCCGCTGGAACACCATCGACGAGAACCTGATCCTGGTCGATTGGGGGATCCTATGGTACTGCCTGGCCCCCTACCTCTACCACGGCCTAGACCGTGGCCTCGACCTCTCGCTGGTCTAGCCAGTGACTGGTCACTCTGACAGGTGTGGCGTGTCCTCACCATCTGAGAGAGAATGGAACAACGTAAGTTCAGATTTCAAGAATCAATAGGTTAGCACGAAAGAGTTCAAGAAAGATAGAAATGTTTCCTGGAAGTTCAGTAGCCTCTCGAAGATAAGTACAGACGTCTCTATACCGATCCGCAAGACTCTACTAAACCTGCTCATGACCGTTGAGTCCTATGTAACCTAGGCTCTGATACCAAACTGTCACGACCAAAACCTAAACCGACCGTGATGGCGCCTATCGTGGAACTAGGCTACCCGACAATCCCATGTTTACAGTTTCATTCGAAATCCCAATCCAATTTCAAGCAATTCATAAAATATTCAGAGTTTACTATAATAAGTAGGCCAATAAACAATGCCACCAACCCCAAAACCCGGAGCCAACGTGTCATGAACATCTAAGAAAATAAGCCAAAGATATACTATTATAATACAAAACCTCAGAATAAAAAGCTAGATACAACAAGAAGGGAAAATAGAGCTGCTGCAGATGCTGAACAGCTACCTCTATATCCCGCACTCTGGCTCCACACAGAAAAGGTAGCTAATGCTCGGTATCTGCACACAGAGGTGAAAGGAGTAATATGAGTACGCCAACTCAGTAGTAATGAAAATAAATCAAGTCTAAGTGGCAAGAAATAACATAGAAATCAATGGTATCAATTCACAATATGCACAAGCTTACTTTCCAACAGTATAAACATAGATATATGAAATCATTATGCCTTAAAACCACTTCAGAAAAATCCTTTGGAAAATGTATATTTTCAACAACTCCAAACTGAAAGATTTAGTATGAAAATGAACTGAATCATATAGAGGCCCCTGGGGCAAAACATATTTCATAAGTTCAGAGTGAAAGTAGTAAAATCATAAGTAGCCCCTTGGGAAAAACATGTATCATATCAGCCCTTCGGGCATGCCTCACAATCACTCATAATCAGTCACTCAGCACCTCACAGTCACTCATGTCTCCCAATCACTCGTCACTCGGCACTCGGCACTCGGTGCGCTCACTGGGGGTGTGTGCAGACTCCGGAGGGGCTCCTTCAGCCCAAGCGCTAATATCAAGCCACTTCGTGGCGTATCATATCCTTACAATCAGTCCCTCGGCCTCACTCAGCAGAACCACCAAAAAAGCCCCTTGGGCGAATCAGTAAAACAGGGTACTCGACCCAAAACATCATTTTTAAATCTCAAAGTAGTGTAAATCAGGCTGAGTTTCGAAAACAGTAAGCACAATGTGGCTGAGTGAAATCATCAACAAATAGTGAAGAAAAAAGCAGTAAAAAAAAGCCCCCCCTCCAAGGGGTCTAAACAGATCGGCACGAGGCCCCAAACACGACTTATAGCCCAAATATCGCAACAATCTTTAGAACATAATTTAACATAAGGTTTTGAGTAAAATATGCAATTCATTAGTCGCCTGCGGAGAGGACCTAGTCCAATCCAAAAATCAGTGCGCGCCACATACTCGTCATCCGACATGTGCGCCATTGTAAAATCAGTGAGAAATATGCAGTCCGGGGTTTCATACCTTCAAGACAAGATTTATAACCATTACTTACCTCTACCGGGTCACAATACTAGTCCGCTATGCTCTTGCCCTTCAAATTGGCTCTCGATTGCTCCGAATCTAGCCAAAATCAGTTTAATATCATTAATACATGCTAAAGGAACACAACCCAATTGAAAACTATCAAATTATACTAAAATCTAAAAATTCGGCCAAACCCGAGCTCCGGTCACCCGTCTCAGAATTCTATAAAATTTACATCACTAGAATTCTCGTCCTCCCAAGATTCTATACATACTAAGAACACTAAAATCGGACCACAATTTCCCACTCAAATCCTCAAAAGAAAATTTCAATTTCCATGCACCCTTCTTCCCCAAATTTGACTTTAATTCCAACAATTTTACGGTTTAATTACTTAGAAAACGACATATAAAGGAGTTATGAAGTTTAAAATCATACCTCCAAGTGATTCCCTTCAATTTCCTCTACAAACCCTCTCAAAAGAGCTCCCAACTCATTCAATAATGGAGGAAAATGAAGTATTCTCGCACAAATGGCCTTTAAAACATTTTGCCCAGCCCTCTAATTTCCTCAGTGCGATCGCGACATTAGACACACGTTCGCGATGCACAGACCAGCCAACTAAATGCGATCGCAAACTAATACACGCGATCGCACAGAACAACTTTCCACCCCACTCACACGCCTCACAATCCTCTACGCGATCGCACCAATACCCACGTGATCGCACTGCCTTACCTGACCAACCTGCGCCATCGCAATCCTAACCATGTGATCGCATAGAACAAAATGCCTTCCCCACTCTTTTACTCTATGTGATCGCAGACAAGTCCACGTGATCGCATTGAAGGATTCACTACAGCTAAAACACCAGAAAACAACAGTCTTCATAAGGCCAAAAAGTGCCCGTTTGAGCATCCGGAATACACCCGAGGCCCCGGGGACCTCAACCAATCCTACCAACAGACCCCATAACATCATTAAAACCGATACTTCGAAACACCAAAAACAACATGAAAACACCAAAATTACATCAAATTCAAGCCTATAAACTTTGAAACTTCCAAATTTCGCCAACCACGCCGAAACCAACCAAAACACCTCCAATTGACCTGTAATTTTGCAGACATACCCAAAATGACATTACAGACCTGTTTCAACTTCCGGAATCCCATTCCGACCCTGATAGCTTATTTTCCACTAGCGACCGGAAATCACCAAAAACTAACTTTCGCCAATTCAAGCCTAATTCTACAACGGACATCAAAACTTCATTTCGAACACACTCTTAAGTCCCAAATCATCTAACGAAGCTATCCGAGCCATAAAATCCGCATTTCGAGGTTGTTCACCAATAAGTCAACTCTCAGTTGACTTTCTCAACTATCAGGCTACTTTGAGAGACTAAACGCCTCAATTCTCACCATGACCACTCCAGACCCAAACCAACTGACCCAAAACAACAAAAACAGGCTAGCGATATATGACAAATGCAGAAATGGGGGAAACGGGGTAAATCTCACGGAACGACCGGCCATGTCGTTACATCCTCCCCTCTTAAACAAACGTTCATCCTCGAACGGGTCTAGAAACATACCTGGAGTCTCGAATAAGTGAGAATATCTGTCCCGCATCTCCCGCCCGGTCTCCCAGGTAGCATCATCCACCGGCTGCCCTCTCCACTGAACCTTCACTGAAACTATATCCTTAGACCTCAGCTTCCTGACTTGTCGACCCAAAATAGCCACTAGCTCTACCTTATATGACATATCACCCTCGAGTTGAACCGTGTTGAAGTCCAAAACATGAGACGGGTCACCAACATACTTCCGGAGCATCGAGACATGGAACACCGGATGAATACTTGATAAACTGGGAGGCATAGCAAGCCTATAAGCCACCTCCCCAACCCTCTGAAGCACCTCAAATGGCCCAATGAACTTGGGACTCAACTTCCCTCTCTTCCCGAATCTCATAACACCCTTCATGGGCGACACCTTCAGCAACACCTTATTCCCAACCATGAAAGACACATCTCGGACCTTCCGGTCCGCATAATTCTACTGCCTAGACTGCGCCGTGCGAAGCCGCTCCTGAATCAACTTCGCCTTGCCCAACACATCCTGAACCAAGTCTGTGCCCAATAGCCTAGCCTAGCCTCGCCCGACTCAAACCAACCAATCAGAGATCTGCACCTCCTACCATATAAATCCTCATACGGATCCATCTGGATACTCGACTGATAGTTATTATTATATGCAAACTCCACTAGTGGCAGAAACTGGTCCCATGAACCACCAAAGTCAATCACACAAGCACGCAACATATCCTCTAAAATCTGAATGGTACGCTCCGACTGCCCGTCGGTCTGACGATGAAATGCTGTGCTCAACTCAACCTGAGTACCCAACTCTCTCTGTACGGCTCTCCAAAACTGAGATGTGAACTGAGTGCCTCTGTCGTAAATGATAGAAATTGGAACCCCATGCAATCAGACAATCCCCCTGATGTAAATCTCAGTTAACCTCTCCGAAGAATAAGTAGTACCAACAGGAATGAAGTGCACGGACTTGGTCAGCCAATCCACAATAACCCATATAGCATCAAACCTCCTCAAAGTCTGTGGGATTCCAACTATGAAGTCCATGGTGATCCGCTCCCACTTTACTCCGAAATATCAAATCTCTGAAGAAATCCACTTGGTCTCTGGTGCTCATACTTGACCTGCTGACAGTTGAGACACCAAGCCATAAACTCCACAATATCTTTCTTCATCCTCCTCCACCAATAATGCTGCCTCAAATCCTGATACATCTTTGCGGCACCCGGATGGAATACCGCGAGCTATGAGCCTCTGCTAGAATCAAACCTCGAAGCCCACCTACATTGGGCACGCAAATCTGGACCTGCATCCTCATGAACCCATCATCACCAATAACCACATCCCTGACATCACCGCGACGGACCGTGTCCTAAAGAACAAGAAAATATGGATCATCATATTGGCGTGCTCTAATCTGATCGTAAAAAGCAGACTTGGAAGCTACACAAGCCAACACCCGCGGGGGCTCTGATAGATCCAATCTCACCAACTGACCCGCTAAGGCCTGAAAATCAAGGGCTAATGGCCGCTCTGCTACTGGAAGGTAGGCTAGACTCCCCAAACTCTCTGCTCTGCGACACAGGGCATCAGCCACTACATTGGCCTTCCCTGGATGATATAAGATAGTGAGGTCATAATCCTTGAGAAGCTCTAACCATCTACTCTAACGCAAATTCAAGTCCTTCTGCCTCAGCAGATACTGCAAACTACGATGGTTAGTAAAAATCTCACACTGCACTCCATACAAGTAATGCCGCCAACTCTTCAAGGCATGAACAATGGCAGCTAACTCAAGATCGTGCACTGGATAATTCTTCTCGTGCACCTTCAACTGTCTAGGCGCGTAGGCAATCACCCTACCGTTCTGCATCAATACCGCTCCCAAACCAACTCTGGAAGCATCACAATAGACTGTGTAAGAACCCGAACCAGTAGGCAAAACTAGTACCGGAGCTGTGGTCAATGCTGACTTGAGCTTCTGAAAGCTCTCCTCACACTCATCAGACCATCTGAATGGAGCACCCTTCTGGGTCAATCTGGTCAAAGGCGAAGTAATAGAAGAGAATCCCTCCACAAAGCGACGGTAATATCCCGCCAAACCAAGGAAACTCCTAATCTCTGTAGCTGAGGACGGTCTGGGCCAACTCTGCACCGCCTCTATCTTCTTCGGATCAACCTGAATACCCTCACTAGACACCACGTGCCCCAAGAAAGCTACTGAACCAAGCCAAAACTCACACTTGGAGAATTTTGCATAAAGATTCTCCTCCCTCAATCTCAGTAACACAACTCTCAAATGTTGGGCATGCTCTTCCTGGCTACGAGAATAAACCAGGATGTCACCAATGAACACAATGACGAAAGAATCAAGGTAAGTCTGAAACATGTTGTTCATCAGTTGCATGAACGCAGCTGGGGCATTGGTTAACCCAAATGACATAACCAAGAACTCATAATGACCATATCTGGTCCTGAAAGTAGTCTTCGGAATGTCAGAATCCCGAATCTTCAACTGATAATATCCAGATCTCAAGTCAATCTTGGAAAACAGTCTGGCTCCCTGAAGATGGTCAAAAAAATCATCAATGTGGGTCAAGGGGTACCGATTCTTCACCGTAACCCTATTCAGCTGCCGATAATCAATGCACATACGCATGGACCCATCCTTTTTCTTCACGAACAACACCGGTGCACCCCAAGGTGACACACAAGGCCGAATGAACCCCTTATCCAGGAGTTCCTGAAGTTGCTCCTTCAATTACTTTAGCTCCGCTGGTGCCATACGATAAGATGGGATCAAAATAGGCTGGGTACCTGACACCACGTCAATACCAAAATCAATATCCCTGTCAGGTGGCATGCCTGGCAGGTCTGCAGGAAACACATCCGGAAAGTCACAGACTACAGGAACTGAATCAATAGCGGGAGTCTCACCACTGACATCCCTCACAAAGGCCAAATAAGATAAACACCCTTTCTCAACCATGCGCTCAGCCTTCAGGTAGAAAATCACCCTGCTAGGCATATACTCAGAAGAACCTCTCCATTCAACCCTCGGACACCATGGCATAGATAAGGTCACGGTCTTAGCATGACAATCAAGAACAACATGGCACAGAGATAACCAATCCATGCCCAATATCACATCAAAATCGACCATGCTGAGTAACAGTAGGTCCACTCGGGTCTCCAGACCCCCAATAGACATCATGCACGACCGATACACATGGTCCACAACAACAGTATCGCCCACCGGAGTCGACACATGAATAGAGGTGACTTGAGACTCACGGGGCACATCCAGAAAATGGGAAAAATATGAAGAAACATAGGAATATATAGAACTAGGGTCAAATAAAGCCAAGGCATCTCGGCAACAGACTGAGACAATACCTGCGATCACGGCATCTGAGGCCATAGCATTCGGCCTGGATGGAAATGCATACATGCAAGCCTGACCTCCCTCTCTAGGGCGGCCGTTGGCTGACTGATTACCACCCCTGGCTGCCGGGGCAGGTGGTGAAGTAACTGGAGCTGAAGTCATGGGTTGGCCCCTCTGATGAGAAGATCCACCGGAACGGCGGGGACACTGCCTCCACACGTGCCCGAACTCTCCACACTCAAAGAAACTCCCTGGAGCTGGAGGCGGGGACTGATAGAAACCCCTAGCACTCGAACGGCCACTGGAAGACTCATGCATAGATGAACTCTGAACTAGGGGTGCTCAAGTTGCAT
Organism: Nicotiana knightiana; assembly: GCA_005239525.1. NCBI lineage: Eukaryota > Viridiplantae > Streptophyta > Magnoliopsida > Solanales > Solanaceae > Nicotiana > Nicotiana knightiana. The sequence continues at coordinate 35,943 of ML404334.1, read as the reverse complement.
CTAATCTGGGAGGGCACAAAATGAAGTACGGCCTGACTGAGAACCACGGGGACCACGCCCCGAAGATGCACCACTATACGCTAGGAGGCCTGACTGAGGAGACCCGAATGAACGGCCCCACCCTGCTAAAATTATCCCCTAAAGGGAGCACCACTGGAACTGCCCGAACCACGAGGCCTCTTGGCCTCCCTCTCCTCCCTCTCTTGGCAGCGAACAGACTCAATATCTCGAGCTATGTCAACAACCTGCTCGAATGAAGCACCCGATACTCTATCCCTAGTCATAAATAACCGAAGCTGATAAGAAAGACCTTCTACAAACCTTCTCACCCTTTCCCTATCAGTAGGGACAATCTCAAAAGTATGCCTAGCCAACTCGAAAAACCTCATCTCGTAATGAGTAACTGATAACTCTCCCTGGCACAGCTGCTCAAACTGCCTGCGCTGCTCCTCTCTGTGGGACTGAGGAACATACTTCTCCAGAAAGATCGTGGAGAATTGCTGCCAGGTGAGAGGTGCTGAACCAACCAGCCTACGCCTCTCGAAGGACTCCCACCAAGTAAAGGCAGCACCCGCAAACTGAAATGTAACAAATGAGACCCCACTGGTCTCCAAAATACCCGCAGTACGTAGTATCCTCTGGCACTTATCTAGAAACCCCTGGGCATCCTCGCCCTCTGTACCGCTAAAAGTCGGAGGCTGAAATATGATGAACCTCTCCAACCTGTGTTGCTCGTCCACAGGCATAGAAGGGACCACATAATCCTGGACCGGAGTAACTGGCTGAGCTGGGGCTGCTCCCGGTGCCTGAATACTCTGTGCCGCCTACTCAGCTGCCCGGCCAGCTGGAGTCTGATTGCCTCCCACGGCCTGAGCTGTAGTGGCAGTAGAAGACATGGCGACTGCCTGAGCCAAACGGGTGCACACTGTCAATATCTGAGACAGGGTTTCCTGAAGACCCGGAATAACCATAGGCACTGCCGGTTCCTGAGCCTGTCCTGCTGGAACACCATCGGCGGGAACCTGATCCTTGTCGATAGGGGGATCCTGTGGTACTGCCCCGACTGCTGCACGGGCTGGCCCCTACCTCTACCACATCCTCGACCGTGGCCTCGACCTCTCGTTGGTCTAGTCGGTGACTGGTCACTCTGATCGGTGTGGTGTGTCCTCACCATCTGAAAGAGAATGGAACAACATAAGTTCAGATTTCAAGAATCAATATATTAGCACGAAAGAGTTCAAGAAAGATAGAAATGTTTCCTAAAAGTTCTGCAGCCTCTCGAAGATAAGTACAGACGTCTCTGTACCGATCCGCAAGACTCTACTAAACCTGCTTATGACCGTTGAGTCCTATGTAACCTAGGCTCTGATACCAAGCTGTCACGACCCCAAAACCTAAACCGGTCGTGATGGCGTCTATCGTGGAACTAGGCTACCCGACAATCCCATGTTTACAGTTTCTTTCAAAATCCCAATCCAATTTCAAGCAATTAATAAAATATACAGAGTTTACTACAATAAGTAGGCCAATAAACATTGCCACCAACCCCAAAACCCGGAGCCAAAGTGTCATGAGCATCTAAAAAAATAAGCTAAAGATATAATATTATAATACAAAACCTCCGAATAAAAAGCTAGATACAACAAGAAGGGAAAATAGAGATGTTGCGGACGCTGAACAGCTACCTCTATATCCCGCACTCTGGCTCCGCACAGAAAAGGTAGCTAATGCTCGGTATCTGTACCTGAATCTGCACACAGGGGTGCAGGGAGTAATGTGAGTACGCCAACTCAGTAGCAATGAAAATAAATCAAGTCTAAGTGGCAAGAAATCACAAAGAAATCAATGTCATCAATTCACAATATGCATAGCCTTACTTTCCAACAGTATAAACATAGATATATGAAATCATTATGCCTTAAAACCACTTCAGAAAAATCCATGGGAAAATGTATATTTTCAACAACTCCAAATTGAAAGATTTAGTATGAAAATGAAATGAATCATATAGAGGCCGCTCGGGCAAAACATATTTCATAAGTTTAGAGTGAAAGTAGTAAAATCATAAGTAGCCCCTTGGGCAAAACTTGTATCATAATCAGCCCCTGGGGTATGCCTCACAGTCACTGATAATCAGTCACTCAGCACCTCACAGTCACTCATGCCTCCCAATCACTCATCACTCGGCACTCGGCACTCGGTGTGCTCACTGGGGGTGTGTGCAGACTCCAGAGGGGCTCCTTAAGCCCAAGCGCTAATATCAAGCCACCTCATGGCGTATCATATCCTCACAATCAGTCCCTTGGCCTCACTCAGCAGAACCACTCAAAAAGCCCCTCGGGTGAATCAGTAAAATAGGGTACTCGACCCAAAATATCATTTTTAAATCTCAAAGTAGTGTAAATCAGGCTGAGTTTCGAAAACAGTAAGCACAATGTGGCTGAGTGAAATCATCAACAAATAGTGAAGAAAAAAGCAGTAAAAAAAATCCCTCCCCCCCCCAAGAGGTCTAAACAGATCGGCACGAGGCCCCAAACACGACTTATAGCCCAAATATTTCAACAATCTTTAGAACATAATTTAACATAAGATTTTGAGTAAAATATGCAACTCATTAATCACCTGCGGAGAGGACCTAGTCCAATCCAAAAATCAGTGCGCGCCACATACTCGTCATCCGACATGTGCACCATTCTAAAATCAGTGAGAAATATGCAGTCCGGGGTTTCATACCCTCAGGACAAGATTTATAACCATTACTTACCTCTACCGGGTCACAATACTAGTCCGCTATGCTCTTACCCTTCAAATTGGCTCCCCATTGCTCCGAATCTAGCCAAAACCATTTTAATATCATTAATATATGCTAAAGGAACACAACCCAATCGAAAACTATCAAATTATACAAAAATCTCGAAATTCGGCCAAACCCGAGCCTCGGGCCCCCGTCTTGGAATTCGATAAAATTTACATCACTAGAATCCTCGTCCTCCCACGATTCTATACATACCAAGAACACTAAAATCGGACCACAATTGCCCACTCAAATCCTCAAAAGAAAATTTCAATTTCCATGCACCCTTCTTCCCCAAATTTGAGTTTAATTCCAACAATTTTACGGTTTAATTACTTAGAAAACGACATATAAACGAGTTATGAAGTTTAAAACCTTACCTCCAGGTGATTCCCTTCAATTTCCTCTTCAAACTCTCTCAAAAGAGCTCCCACCTCGTTCAATAATGGAGGAAAATGAACTATTCTCGCACAAATGGCCTTTAAAACATTCTGACCAGCCATCTAATTTCCTCAGTGCGATCGCGACATTAGACACGCGATCCCGATGCACAGACCTGCCAACTAAATTTGATCGCAAACTAATACACGCGATTGCATAGAACAACTTTCCACCCCTCTCACGCGCCTCACAATCCTCTACGCGATCGCACCAACACCCACGCGATCGCACTGCCTTACCTGACCAACCTACGCGATCGCAATCCTAACCACGCGATCGCATAGAACAAAATGCCTGCCCCACTCTTCTACTCACGCGATCGCAGGAGTCTATGCAATCTCATTGAAGGATTCACTGCTGCTAAAACACCAGAAAACAACAGTCCTCATAATGTCAAAAAATGCCCGTTTGAGCATCCGGAATACACCCGAGGTCACCGGGACCTCAACCAATCCTAACAACACACCCCATAACATCATTCAAACTGAATCGATCCTTCGAAACACCAAAAACAACATGAAAACACCAAAATTACATCAAATTCAAGCCTATAAACTTTGAAACTTCAAAATTTCGCCAACTACGCTGAAACCAACCAAAACACCTCCAATTGACCTGAAATTTTGCACACATACCCAAAATGACATTACGGACCTGTTCCAACTTCCGGAATCCCATTCCAACCCCGATAGCCTATTTTCCACTAGTGACCAAAAATTTCCAAATACTAGCTTTCGCCAATTCAAGCCTAATTCTACACCGGACATCAAAACTTCATTTCGAACACACTCCTAAGTACTAAATCATCTAACAAAGCTATCTGAGCCATAAAATCTGTATTCCGAGGTCGTTCACCAATAAGTCAACTCTTAGTTGGCTTTCTCAACTATCAGGCTACTTTGAGAGACGAAATGCCTCAATTCTCACCATGACCACTCCATACCCAAACCAACTGACCCAACACAACAAAAACAGGCTAGCGATATATGAGAAATGCAGAAATGGGGGAAATGGGATAAATCTCATAGAACAACCGGTCGGGTCATTACACGAATTTTGTGATAATGTTGTTCAGTAATTTTTTTGTTTGTGGTTCAATCAATATTTTATTATGTAAGGATATTTCTTGAAAATAGTCGTTCAAATTCATAAACTAACTGTATTTATGAACTTTTAGTTAAATGTATTCATAAAAGTTAAGGACGAAGTGTTTTTTACTTTTGGACTTGGATCTCAAAGTTAAGGACTGAAAACTATAAGTTAAGGACCTATTGTACTTAACTTTTTAACTTGAACTTTTAAGTTAAGGACCTTTTTTCCTTAACTTTTTAACTTGAACTTTTAAGTTAAGGACTGAAAATTATAAGTTAAGGACCTATTGTCCTTAACCTTTTAACTTGTACTTTTAAGTTAAGGACTGAAAATTATAAGTTAAGGACCTATTGTCCTTAACCTTTTAACTTGTACTTTTAAGTTAAGGACTGAAAACTATAAGTTTAGGACCTATTGTCCTTAACTTTTTAACTTGAAACTTTAAGTTAAGGACTTCTTCTCCTTAACTTTTTAACTTGAAACATGAAGTTAAAGACTGCTTGTCCTTAACTTTTGACTTGAAACTTGAAGTTAAGGACTGTTTGTCCTTAAATTATAAACTTGAAATGTTCGCATTCATAAGCTAACCGTGTTTATGAATTTTTAGTTAAATGTGTTCATAAAAGTTAAGGACGAAGTGTTTTTACTTTTGGACTTGGATCTCAAAGTTAAGGACTGAAAACTATAAGTTAAGGACCCATTGTCCTTAACTTTTTAACTTGAACTTTTAAGTTAAGAACTGAAAACTATAAGTTAAGGACCTATTGTCCTTAAATTTTTAACTTGAAACTTTAAGTTAAGGACGGCTTGTCCTTAACTTTTTAACTTGAAACTTGAAGTTAAGGACCGCTTGCCCTTCACTTTTGAACTTGAAACTTGAAGTTAAGGACTTCTTGTCCTTAACTTCTTGAACTTGAAACTTCAGGACCAAGTGTCCTTAACATTTAAACTTGAAAGTTGAAGTTCAGGACCTATTGTCCTTAACTTTTAAACTTGAAACTTTAAGTAAGGACTGCTTGTCCTTAACTTTTTAACTTGAAACATGAAGTTAAGGACTGCTTGTCCTTAACTTTTGAACTTGAAACTTGAAGTTAAGGAATGCTTGTCCTTTACTTTTGAACTTGAAACTTGAAGTTCAGGACCAAGTGTCCTTAACTATTAAACTTGAAATTTGAAGTTAGGACTTATTGTCCTTAACTTTTAAACTTGAAACTTAAAGTTAAGGACTGCTTGTCCTTAATTTTTTAACTTGAAACGTGAAGTTAAGGACTGCTTGTTCAAATCTTTTATGTTCTTTTTCCTTCTTTGTAGTGTTATAATGGAAGGAGATCGTATGTTCGAGTTTAATGTTTGGCGAAACCTCATGAGCTATTGGAAAGGAGATCTACAATATAAGGAAACGATTAAAAAAATTTTGTCAAACCGGCAGTGGAAAAAATTAAGGGATGGTATTCTCGGGAACTTTTTTAAGTTACAAAGTGTGAAGTTATCTAGTAAACTTATTCATTGTCTATTACTTTCTGAAATTGTAAGTAATGACGCTAATTCGATGACTTTCAAGGTTTTTGACCATGAACTTAAGTTTACACAGGAAGCATTTAATATAATCACTGGTTTGAACTGTTCTTCTACATTGGATATTAAAGGTTTGGATGAAAAAGAGAATAGGCTTTTGAAAGTCTATTTCCCTGGAAAGGATCGTATTGAGTTAGGTGATTTGTATGATTTTATTTCTAGTCACCCAGACGGTATAGCTTCGTCATTTGAAGGCAACGATGATGAGGTTGTGAAGTTAGTAACAATATATTTTGTTGAATCTGTTTTGTTGGGTAAGCGGAAGAGTAGGAACGTATCTGAGAAGTTAATGAAAATTGTAGATGATGATCTACTTTGCTCTTCATTCAACTGGGGCTCTCTATGTTATGAAACATTATTAAAATCATTGAAGAGTTGTTTGAATCCCAATGAGAATGAGAATGAGAAAGAGAAAGAGAAAGATAAAGACAAGGATAGCTACACTCTACTTGGCTTTCCTTTTGCTTTTTGTGTTTGGATTATGGAAGTGTTGCCAATTTTCCAAGAAAAACAATTTGTTAACTTTCGAGAATGTGGCTATCCTTGGATGTTATGTTATTCAGACATGAAATCTCCACAATATGATTCTCTGTGTAAAAGATCTTCCATAATGAAAGTGTAATTTAATCTGATTACTCGATTTTTTTTTAATTTTGTTTATGTTTGTTAGTTCTGAAAACTTATGTGTTTTTTTTCTTATATAATAGTTGTGTAAATTGATCGAGGTGGCACCATTTATTTCTTGTGAAGAAGATGCGGAGGTTGTTACTATGCATGAGCCATTTTCTCAAGATCAAAGCTCAATGCCTTCTTCCACACAATTTGATGAAGTCATTCTTAAGGAAATTGTTAAAGTAAGTTTTCTGTCTTTTAATAACATTAGTTTTTTATTTGATTGTTTTCTGCTTAAGAGACTTTTTTTTATGGTTTTTGATTCAGAGACTATCATAGTAGTTTAAAAAGGATCTGCAGGCTGAAGTTACTAGAATAAATCAGAAGATATCCGTGATAGAAAAAAAGATTGTAAATGATATGAAGGTAATATCATTAATTTCAATTAGTTTAAAGTTAAGGACACCAATTCAAAGTAAAGGACCTATTGTCCTTAACTTTTTAACTTGGAATTCAAAGTTATTTAACTTGGAATCCAAAGTTAAGGATTGTCTGTCCTTAACTTTTGAACTTGAAATTCAAAGTTAAGGACCAAGTGTCTTCAACTTTTTAACTTGGAATTCAAACTTAAGGACCAAGTGTCCTCAACTTTTTAACTTGGAATTCAAAGTTAAAGATTGTCTGTCCTTAACTTTTGAACTTGGAATTCAAAGTTAAGGATTGCCTATTCTTAACTTTTTAACTTGGAATTCAAAGTTAAGGATTGTCTGTCCTTAACTTTTGAACTTGGAATTCAAAGTTAAGGACCAAGTGTCCTCAACTTTTTAACTTGGAATTCAAACTTAAGAACCAAGTGTCCTCAACTTTTTAACTTGGAATTCAAACTTAAGGATTGTCTGTCCTTAAGTTTCTAATTTAGTTTCTTTCACAGGATTTAAAGAAAAGTCTAGGATCAAAGATTGATACTTTGTTGAAGATTTTTGTGAAAGCTGATGAACGGAACATAGAGAGAGAATCTAGTGTTCCAATTAGTAAAGATGGAGTTGATGATCATGGTGATGGTACAGAACCTACTGTGACAATTAACAAAGATGCAGGTGGTGGTGAACGTAATGATACGGATATGTATAAGTTTAGTATGAAAGAGATTATAGAGATGCACATCTAGATGATGAAATTGTTATTGGCACTCAAATTGGGAAAGGTTAGATATAGATTATGAATTTTTTGTCATTGAAATTTATATTAAATAGTGTAATACATATAAACTTTTTTGTGTTACAAATATATGTAGAATCTATTGATGGAGTGGAAGTTCAAGATGTTGTAGAATTTCAAGAGCAGGAAAATCCAAAAGAGACGGGAGTAACAGAGAAAATCTGTAAATGTGTAGTGCAATCTCAGGATTTAGAAAGTCCATTGGGAACAAGTGTAAGTGAGATTGTATGCAAATGTTTTGAAGGAACATATGATATGTCTACACCTCTCACATATAAAGAGAAGTTTGGATTCCAAAATTCTGCCAATCAAGGTTAGATGGAATTTTCATGTTTTGTTGAATGTGAGTTTTAGTAAATTATTAAAATGGGTATTAATTGTAAATTTTACAGAATCTTTTGAAGTTGCAAGGGAAGAAGATGGAGTGGAGTATCAAGAGAGAACTNTTTTGTTGAATGTTAGTTTTAGTAAATTATTAGAATGGGTATTAATTGTAAATGTTACAGAATCTTTTGAAGCTGCAAGGGAAGAAGATGGAGTGGAGTATCAAGAGAGAACTGGAGTACAATCTCAAGATTTCGAAAATACCAAAGAAACAAGCATAAGTGAGACTGTTTCCAAATGCATAGATGGAACATGTGATCTCTCCACACCTTGCTCTCTTCCCGACAATATTGGAAGCGAAGAAAATGCTATTGAAGATAATGATTTAACTGGGATCATCTTGAAAATTGCAAAAGGTTAGACAATGGGTTTTTTTAATTTTATACATAACAAGTACTAATTGTGTTAGCTCTTTTAAATATTTTGTAGAATCTTGTGAACTTGCAATTGAAGAACATGGAGAACAGTTGCAAAATAAAGAAAATGTGCAGTTGGAAGATAAATAAAATGCAACCAATATGTCAGCTCAATCGTCTGTTGAAAAAATACAAGAAGGCAGTGTGAACGAGACAGGTATTGATTGTGTCCTAAATATTATATTCATAATTGAAATTGCTGACAACTTGAAGCAAACTAATGTATATATATAGTTTTGTCTGCAGAGCAAAACAAAGATGAAGCTCTTAACCAATATACTAGGAAAAGGAAGAGAGGTGATAGTATTGGTTATAATGGTCCATCATTTTCTATTCTTACTCCTACTCCTCCAAGTACACAAATGAGCATTTATGAGGGTTTGCCTATGGAGGTTGAAGGAAATGTTGAAGAAGAGCTTGGTCGAGGCAAAAGGAATAAGATGCTTAGTTGGCAGTTGAAATCTCCTTTTGAACAGGAAAGAAAAACAGCAAAATCGATGGCACGGAATGAAAATACTCCCAACAATTTAGGCTGGATAAAATCAAAATATACTCGTACATGTATTTTTCATTATGTCAAAGATGATACAAAATTATTGAAGAAATTCATTGCGTGGTTAGGAAAGGAGAAAAGGAAAGGTCGCAAAAAATCGTAAGTCCCTTAATGTATTTTATTATTTGTTAATTGCTTAAATTTGTGTCCTTAACTTGTGAATTTAAATTTAGGAGTAAGTGTATTGATTTTGAAATTCCTAAAGTTAAGTGTCCTTAAGTTCTATGAATGTAAGTCTAAGTTTAGAACCAAGTGTCCTTAAATTTAGAACTTGGAAATCAAAGTTCAGGACCAAGTGTCCTTAACTTTTCAACCTGAAACTCAAACTTCAGGACCATGTGTCCTTGACTTTTCAAGTTGAAACTAAAACTTCAGGACCTAGTGTCCTTAAGTTTTGAACTTGAAAATAAAACTTAAGGACCATATGTCCTTAAATTTTCAACTTGAAAATCAAACTTCAGGACCATATGTCCTCAACTTTTCAACTTGAAACTCAAACTTAAGGACACTTGGTCCTGAAGTTTTGAACTAGAAACTTAAACTTCAGGACCTAGTGTCCTTAAGTTTTGAACTTGAAAATCAAACTTCAGGACCAAGTGTCCTTAACTTTTCAACTTGAAACTCAAACTTCAGAACCATGTGTCCTCAACTTTTCAACTTGAAACTCAAACTTCAGTATCTAGTGTCCTTAACTTTTGAACATGGAAATCAAAGTTCAGGACCAAGTGTCCTTAACTTTTCAACTTGAAACTCAAACTTCAGGACCATGTGTCCTCAACTTTTCAACTTGAAACTCAAACTTCAGGACCAAGTGTCCTAACTTTTGAACTAGAAACTCAAACTTCAGGACCAAGTGTCCTTAACTTTGGAACTAGAAACTCAAACTTAAGAACCATGTGTCCTTAAGTTTTCAACTTGAAAATCAAACTTCAGGACCATATGTCCTCAACTTTTCAACTTGAAACTCAAACTTCAGGACCAAGTGTCCTTAACTTTTGAACTAGAAACTCAAACTTCAGGACCTAGTGTCCTTAAGTTTTGAACTTGAAAATCAAACTTCAGGACCTAGTGTCCTTAACTTTTGAACATGGAAATCAAAGTTCAGGACCAAGTGTCCTTAACTTTTCAACTTGAAACTCAAACTTCAGGACCATGTGTCCTTAAGTTTTCAACTTGAAAATCAAACTTCAGGACCTAGTGTCCTTAATTAGGAAATGAGGACTAAATTCTAATTTTCATATTTTCAAAATTTTCAGGGAACAAACTGATATATATATATATATGCTGATGATAATAGTGTGTGGAAGAATCCATACAAATTGTATCAACTAAAAATCAGTAGCAAAATGTTCTTCCTTGAGCTTTCAGATAGTAGCTTTGTACTTGATGATAAGGTTTGATAATTCGCAAGGCATTTAATTTCTTTATTCTTAATTTACTATTTTTTAATTGTTTTATGATTGATGGATTTGTTTTATTTTTTGCTTTTTTATGAATCATATTGACATTGCCCTATATTATTTGAGAAAGAAGGAATGCTACCACCCTCGCGATCATCCTTTTCGTTGCACAACTACATATATAGTTTTTGATAACTATATGCTACAGATATATAAGGAATTCAATGAAGATGTTATAGATATCTTTTGGTGTGGTGATAATCAATTGGTTCTGACACCATATGTGTGGGGTGACAATTGTTGATGTGGAATTGTTTGGACAGAGGTTGACAAAAAAAAATTTCCATATCGGTTTCCTTCAGAAGAAGATAATGTTGTGACATATTTTTTATTGGTGGTATTGGACTTGAATGAGAAAAAGATTGAGGCAGGAATGAAGCACATTGAAATGTATGCACGCGTGATCCCCAACTTGCTAAAGTTCTCACAGTTTGAGAAAAATCACAAGTCTTTTGGAAATGCATTCAGCAAATTTGATATTCAGTGGCAAAGATCACCACAACTGGATCGTACGCGTTGTTATTTGTTATATAATTTATATGTACTTTAGATTTATTGTTTAATTGACTCCATATCTTACTTTTTTCATAGGACTGATTGTGGTGCATTCCTAATCAAATATGTGGAGTTGTTGATGATGGGAAAGGATGTGGAGAAATTCTAACCTGAAGACATAAATGACTTTAGAAAAAAACTTGCAGCAAATCTTTGGGCACATGGAGAGTGGAAAAGAAATTCTGGTTATGATACACCACCAGAAAATGTTGGCGACGATTATGATAGTGAAAATGAAACTTGTTGTCCGAAGGAGCTGTAGTTTAGTTATAAAGAAACTTAGTTGTAGTTGATTTTTTGTAAAGAATCCATATGAATTCTGAAATTTCTTGTAAATTTTACAAAAGGCAATTTCATTTTGTTTGCATAGCGTAACTTTTGTCACAACTATGCAAAATTACAATTCCAGAAGTAATATGAAGGCATCATGTTTTTAATTTCTTTGTTTCTGTCAAGTATTGATTTGTCTATTTTCAAATTCAAAGTTAAAGAACAAGTGTCCTTAACTTTTGAACCTGTAAGTCGAAGTTAAGGACTTCTTATCCTTAACTTTTGAACCTGTAAGTTGAAGTTAAGGACTACTTGTCCTTAACTTTTGAACCTGTTAGTCGAAGTTAAGGACTTCCTGTCCTTAACTTTTGAACTTGTAAGTGGAAGTTAAGAACATCATGTCCTTAACTTCTGGACTTGAAAGTCAAAGTTAAGGACTGCTTGTCCTTAACTTTTAAACATGTAAGTCGAAGTTAAGGACTTCTCGTCCTTAACTTATAAACCTGTAAATGGAAGTTAAGGACTCCCTATCCTTAACTTCTGAACTTGAAAGTCAAAGTTAAGGATTGCATGTCCTTAACTTTTAAACATGTAAATTGAAGTTAAGGACTGCTCGTCCTTAACTTATAAACCTGTAAATGGAAGTTAAGGACTCCCTGTCCTTAACTTCTGAACTTGAAAGTCAAAGTTAAGGACTGTCTTTCCTTAAATTTTAAACATGTAAGTTGAAGTTAAGGATTGCACGTCCTTAACTTATAAACTTGTAAGTGGAAGTTAAGGACTCCATGTCCTTAACTTCTGAACTTGAAAGTCAAAGTTAAGGACTGCATGTCCTTAACTTTTAAACATGTAAGTCGAAGTTAAGGACTGGGAGTCCTTAACTTATAAACCTGTAAGTGGAAGTTAAAGCCTCCCTGTCCTTAACTTCTGAACTTGAAAGTCAAAGTTAATGACTGTCTGTCCTGAACTTCTGAACTTTGAAATCAAAAGGAAAAAAAAACATAAGCGGAAAGAAATTTTGAAAATTCAGACATCTGCTCAAATAAGAATAATCTAAATGAATCAAATTCATAGCAAAAGCTTAAAAGAGTCAATAAATCTACTCTTCTCTATGCTTCCTAGAAAATGGATGGACTTCCAGAGAATATATACAAGATGTTCTATTATGACCAATTCTTCTGCAACGCCCACATTTGAATGATATTTTTGATGACTCGGTAATTGGAATATTCCTTTTCTTCTGCCTTCTACCTGGTTGCACTTTGAAATCTGGAGGTTTAATAATTTGTGACTTAACACTCTCTGGTACAATCCAAGAATCAGTATGTCCTATAGGATGTATTGTTCTTTCATATGTTTTCAGCCAAGATTCCTTTAAATACCAGTGCGAGCAAAAGTTGGAATTCTTGATGTTTCTCTTCTCAATAGCTGAAATTGCATGTATGCATGGTAATTCATCAAATTGAAACTGAAAACAATCACATGTTCTTTTGTTTAAGTCCACCAAGAAAGTAATTCCTTCTTCTTCAACTCTAGAACGCCATGAATCAACAGGGAAGACCTTCAATGTTGAAAACTTATAAGTTAGTACATTATGTTAAATTATATTAAAATAATAACCTAAACATAGAACATAATACTTACATTCAAAGTAAATGCTAAATCTATCTTTTTCTTCAATTCCTCTTCTACCCAACAAGAAACATCATAAAAAGTTCTTTCTGCTTGATTTCTTCTTTCATAAAACCAACGTTGTAGCTTCACTTGGATGAAATCCATCATTCTTAATATAGGCAGCTCCCTTGCTTCTAATAGGACAGAATTCATTGACTCAACTATGTTTGTTGTGAGCATGTCATATCTTCGTCGTGGACTACAAGAACGTGCCCACCTTTCCGGTGGTTCTTCCATCAAGTAGTCATAAGTCTTCTTATCTACTTTTGCTATATCTGACATGTAAAGATCAAATTCTTTGCGCGTGTATACTCTTGCAGCACTTTGAAAAAGTTTTATGACCTCACTTTTCACTTTCCTTAGTTTTAGGTTATGCTCCAAATGATAGATACAAATCCCATGGTGGCTTTCAGGATATACCTTTGCAATGGCATATGCAATAGCTTGATGCATGTCTGATAAAAATATCAAGTTCTCACGGCTTCCAATTGCATTGTGAAGCTCACTAAAGTACCATNTGATAAAAAAATCAAGTTCTCACGGCTTCCAATTGCATTGCGAAGCTCACTAAAGTACCACTCATAGGAATTGTTATTTTCAGATTCTGCTATTCCAAAGGCTAGTGGGAAAATTTGGTTATTTGAATCCTTTGAAACTGAAATCATTAAAACACCACGAAATTTTGACTTCAAAAAAGTTGCATCAACAGCAATCACTGGTCTACAATGATTCCAACCAGCTATTGATGATCCATATGTATAAAACATATAAACAAACCTGAAAATACAGTATAAAAGAAGGTTAACAGAAGCTAAGGACTGACAGTCCTTAACTTCGACTTACAAGGTCAAAAGTTAAGGACAGGTAGTCCTGAAGTTAGACTAACAAGGTCAGAAGTTAAGGATAGGTAATAAACTCTTTTTTGATTGTTTACCTGTAAGTGGAAGTTAAGGACTCCTTGTCCTTAACTTCTGAACTTGAAAGTCAAAGTTAAGGACTGGTAGTCCTTAACTTTTAAACATGTAAGTCGAAGTTAAGGACTGTCCGTCCTTAACTTATAAACCTATAAGTGGAAGTTAAGGACTCCCTGTCCTTAACTTCTGAACTTGAAAGTCAAAGTTAAGTATTGCATGTCCTTAACTTTTAAACATGTAAGTTGAAGTTAAGGACTGCACGTCCTTAACTTATAAGCCTGTAAGTGGAAGTTAAGGAACCCCTGTCCTTAACTTCTGAACTTGAAAGTCAAAGTTAAGGATAGCACGTCCTTAACTTTTTAACTGGTTAAAGACAGCATGTGCTAACGTTTATAAAACAGACTAATAAACTCTTTTTTGATTGTTTATATGTTGTTGTCGTCTATCTTTATGTTAGTATATGTTCCCGGGTTTTTACTTCTCATCATATACAAGTATGAAGACAATAATTCATAATTCTCTTCAGGAGTTCCTCTTATTAAAGCAGAAGCATGTTGAATAGCACGCCACGCCTTGTGATAACCAATGTCTAGTCCATGCAATTTTTGCATTTCTGCCATGACAAAAGCTGGTGTAACTTCAAACCTTGGGTCTCGAAGATTGTCAATAATGTAACCACTAATCAACTTTGAAGTTGCATGCCTTTGATCAGCTTTCATAGTGTTAAGTGAGGAGTCATGATTTTTTTCGATCTTTACTATTTTGAACAATGTTGAATCTTTAATTCTGAAAGCACGCACACTCTACCCACACCTATCATCATTGAATTTCAACGAATATCTTGTTGAGCTTGATCTAACAACATTGAATTCAAAATGTCCTTTAATTGCTATATTCGAAAAACAGTTAATTATACTTTTCTTTTTGTCAAATATTGATCCCACTTTTATTTCATCCAACGAAGCATTTTATCTTAATATCGTAGTTGGGGATTCTTTTTATTTCGAATTTGACCTTCATCTAGTTATTTGAGTAGAAGTTTTTTCAGCAACTTCTTCGATTATCAGTGCACTCTCTAAGACTTGAATACCCAAAGCTTGTTCGTTGTCAATCTCTAGAATGCTTTGTCCTTCAACTTGAATAGAATAAAATATTTGAAGCACCTCTTCAGTTATTGGTTGAGCTTCAATCATATCTATTTCCATTATCTGTTGGCATTTGTTTTGATTGTCATGTTCAGTTTCTCTGTTGACATTTTCAAGGGTGCTTGTTGATCCAAAATCTTTTTCTGAAATATCAACAATGAAACGACAGCCCTTGAAGAGTGAATGAGTTTTTAGTAACTCTATACATGTGTGAAGATCTAAATCTTTGGATACAAGCATTCCCTTGCTTGTTCCCAGGTTGATATCAAACCATATCATTGCTTCAAACTTGTCTCTATCCAATTCAATAACTTCAAAGATTTGTTTAATGAAATCTTCAAAATGAATTGCCTCATGTACTAGAAAAAGCTTTGTTTGATGATCAAGATACTTATAGTCTTCAGTCCATCTACCATTAAATGCAATTATAATGCATATTGTTTCCATCCTACAAGTCAAGAGCAATCTTTGTATAATTAAGAACAGGTACTATAAGTTAAGGACTAAGTTAAGGACCAAGTGTCCTTAACTTTTGAACTTGAAATTCAAAGTTAAGGACCAAGTGTCCTTAACTTTTGAACTTGGAACCTAAAGTTCAGGACCAAGTGTCCTTAACTTTTGAACTTGAAACTCAAACTTCAGGACCAAGTGTCCTTAAGCTATGAAATTGAAACTCAAACTTCAGGACCTAGTGTCCTTAACTTTTCAATTTCAAAATTAAACTTCAGGACCTAGTGTCCATAAGTTTTCAATTTCAAACTTAACTTTTGAACTTGGAACCTAAAGTTCAGGACCTAGTGTCCTTAAGTTGTCAACTTGAAAATCAAACTTCAGGACCTAATGTCTTTAAGTTATGAAATTGAAACTCAAACTTCAGGACCTAGTGTCCTTAACTTTTCAATTTCAAAATTAAACTTCAGGACCTAGTGTCCATAAGTTTTCAATTTCAAACTTAACTGTTGAACTTGGAATCTAAAGTTCAGGACCTAGTGTCCTTAAGTTGTCAACTTGAAAATCAAACTTCAGGACCTAATGTCTTTAAGTTATGAAATTGAAACTCAAACTTCAGGACCTAGTGTCCTTAACTTTTCAACTTCAAAATCAAATTTCAGGACCAACTGTCCTTAACTTTTTTAAACAATTTTCAAAACTATGACAGTAAGGACATTGTGTCCTTAACGTTTTCAATTCAATTTGAAACGGGGACACCAAATCCTTAACATTATGTCCTCNAAAAAAAAAAAAATCTAATTTGTACCATCAAATTCATAGTAAAGAAATAAAAATCAACAAAAACACACAAAATCATAATTTACTGTAAACTTATAGTTGATTTTTGGACGAGAAAGTTGAATACTATGGTTTGAAATCGGAGGGAGAAGCTTCTGCAAGTTCGCGATCACAGTCAGGTAAGTTGAATATTATTGCTGCTGCTGAAGTTAATTGTGTTGATCATTAATAAAAGCTTAGGTATAAGTTATAGCAGAAGGGTATTTTCGTCCAATCAGGTAAAAATTTATTAAACTAGTGACTAAAGAATAAATACACTGGCTTTAAAATAAAGACAGCTTCTATTAGTGGCTATTTGTACATATCATCCCTACAAATAACCTTTATGTGACGAAAGAAGGAAAATGCGAGCCAAAAGGGGAAGGGGAGGGAAAGGCGAATGTTCACAGCAGAACAGGAAGAAGAAGGGGGTGGAGGATGAATGGAAATGGGTTTTGGGGTTTTTTCCTATTTTTGGTAGATGATATATTTGTATGGTGTGGCCAAAGTATCATAAATGAAGCTTTGAGGCTGTGGTCTTAACTTTCCACTTCATCTTTTCATTAACTCAAATCACACATTACCCAATTTAATCAAGAAGGTATTCTAGCTAATAATTTAAACTTAAAGGTCAATTGGCAAAATAAGATTCAGAGAAGGTCGACCAACCAACTATCCCCACTTTCTGTACGACAAGTATAGATATATCAGTTTCTACAAACCTGTGTATATACCTATATTGTGATGTCATATATTTTCTGGATCACCCCTTCAAACGGAACAACATTGTCTGTTCGGTGTTTGCTTCCAAACATAAATTTCAGGAGACCACTGGCTCACAACGCATTATTTGTTCTTCCTAAGAAAATCCCTAAACCTAAACAACTCCAACAAACCCACTCTCCATGCCACAAATATCATTGTCAACATAATCTTTAATATTTTTAAGTGTCTGAAATTTTCTCCAAATTAGAATATTGAGTTCCTGAAATTATTAGTCCTCAAAGTTCAAAATACCAATAAACAATACGTCTGTTCACAACAGCTATCCGAATAAGAAAGAGAAAATGAATGCGAGGACATATCACTATGCTATAGTTAACATTTTCCTCACCGTGACAGTAATCAATTTGAATTGTCCACACAGCAGACTTAGGTCTGTTTGATTACATAGAAACCTTACTTGCACAAGTATGAAATTTTAAACATCCTTATGCTAGACCGCTGATATGATTTTACATAAGGAAGCAAGTCAAGTGGCTTCATCGTTTCAGTGATGTCGGATACAATTAACTTTTCCTTTTCTGCCAATGAAAGGAAATAATTAAATGTGTCAATATTGCGAATTACTGAAGCAATATATGCAAGAGGCCCTTGTCCTAGTTCAGGTGACAAATGCTCAACATGTGTATCACCATTTATTTTTGCTTTTCCTGGGAAAACATCGTCACTTGCTGAACTAGTTTCTTTACTTTCAAAACATCCACCCTCAGGTGGACAGTCCTTGCAGCCATTGCTCAAATGATGTAGCTTTGGATTTTCCCGCTTTAAAAGAATGGCAAGGAGTCGAACAAGGTATGGGAGGCATAGTGGATTGTATATCACATCTGCACCCAAACTATAAAGAGGAAAGTCAAAATCCGGTACTAATAAAGTGAACATCGACACTAAGGCTTGATATTCAGTCGAGGGTATCCATCTTCTTCGCAATCTCCACCTTGCTATAATTTAAAATTTGTTAAATATCCAAATCAAATCTTATACTGACTTTTTTAGCACCATAACCTCGTTAGGACTATAGTCAAATTAAATGTAATATACCAATTGCTGCAGCAGCATTCCTTTAGACTCTTCATAAGGCTTTTAAGATTCATTTAGTTCCTTCTTTCCACAATGTTTCTAACAGTTAATCTGCAAATTCATTCCTCGAGATTGATCTCTTACAGGGAAGGGACGTAATAAGCATGGCACTAAAACTAATAAAAGCAAAGTTAAGAGTAAATACTAACATTATGTCTGGCAAGAATTGATGCAGCTCATTTTCTGTTGCATACTCCCACGGCAAAGACAAGCACTGTACCTGAATACAGAAAGATATGTCTTAACTGCTATCTTATGCTTACACTACTTTACATTTCAGATATATTACAGGGTTCAACTTGTGAAACTCGCTAATTTCTAAGCTTATGCTGAATGATCTCCGCTAGAAGTTCTCTATATTTTCTACTAGCATACAAATCTCAACTATGTGTATCGCCTATATATATCTTTTTTCTTCCATTGTGCCCTATTTTTTGCGTAAGTTTGCGTGAATTCTAAAAGATTATAGGTCGTTCAAGACAAACTTCCCTCCATCTGATTTCAAGTCTATTGCGTCCTTTTTAACACCTTCAGTAGCCATGGTTTCGCACCTACACACTGGTGCATCTAGAGGTCGAAGTAGGACCATGACCAAACCATCTGACGTGATCTCTCATTTTATTCTCAATGTGTGCTACTACACATTCTGCCACATGTGGTAATTTCTAATCTCATAAAATCTAGTATGACCTAACATCTATCTTGCATGCACATCTTCTTTTCTTTAGCATGTACATCTCAATGACACTCATCTTGCAGATATGTTGGACTTTGGGCATAGTTGTAAATATGAAAACGTAATGTCCTCATTCCAAGGGGACTCTCAGTTTTCAGGAGTCACAACAAAATGATGTCAATTTTCTTTTCATCTTCCAACTGACTCTTGCCACTTCTTTTTCACCAGTCCAAGTAACTTGTAACACTTAGAGATACGTCATCTGGACATCCTACTGTGGCAATCAATTACATTCACTAAGCCACCTAGTCTCTGACAACAAGAACAAGTTCTCTGTCCAACCCGACAATACATATTTATACAAATGTTTTTGGCTAATTACTCCATCTAGGCAAAGCTGCAAGGTAGATTTTTGCAACTTCAATGGAGATATAGTACACCTGTGGCAGTCAGCTTACAGATATGAACAATGAACAAGCGAAAAAGAAGATTAAATGAGTTTAATAGCATTCACTTGAACTGAGGGCAATCACCTGTGAAACTTAACTCCACATTATGTAAAACTCCAGAATGGGTCAACTTTTCTTCATCACTAGTAAAGCCTAACAACCTATACAAATGAAGAACATAAAGTAGTATTTTCACCAGATTCCCATTATCTAAAAGAGAACTCTTTGCTAATGTGACCTCTTTGGCCAGAGAGGAAAACCAG
This sequence comes from Nicotiana knightiana, assembly GCA_005239525.1. NCBI lineage: Eukaryota > Viridiplantae > Streptophyta > Magnoliopsida > Solanales > Solanaceae > Nicotiana > Nicotiana knightiana. The sequence goes on along the minus strand of ML404334.1, from coordinate 16,323 downwards.
ACATACGTCCAGAAGTCTAAGGCATATTTCACATAAGTCCAAGAAAATTCATTAAGTGAAGACAGTGATAGTGCGTGCACATCTTGCTGATTGTTTCATCTTGAGAACACTCACCTCCCCTTGTTCTATTTATCTTGGAGCTTGGTCAAATGATCATACACAATTGATCTTTCTAAGTAGTAAGTACAGTATGTTTTTGGGTATAAATAGAATAAAATTTGAAAGTTCTGTATTATCATAATGGTAGCCAGAAGAAATTAAAACATAGAAGATTTTCTTACTGGTCCCTGACCATTGTGCTCTGAATTCACTTCATCTTTTGTTTTTTTGCTTTTCTGGTATATATATATTTTGCTACATGCAGAAGTGGATAAGCAGAATAGCAATTGCCCTACAACATCGTTCAAGTTAAATGATAAATGATTATCCAAAACCATTTTGACTTCCGTGATTAGACATCAATATTTTTCTTTCAGAACGTATCCAAGGGTGTGATCTAGCGGTAGATGAAGATTAGAGTAGGTTCACATTCTTGCAGAGGCAAAAAACTAGATGATTTCTCCAAATTCTTGAAGACATGTATTGGTGGTACGATGCAAGTACCGGTGGAATAGTCGAGGGTGCGCAGGCTGGCCCGTATACCTCTGTTATAAATTAAAAGAGAAAACCAATTTGCCCTGAGAATCAAAAACATCAAACATTTTGACTGTTGAAGAAATAACGTTTGTAGCATTAACGGATATCAGTAGGCATAATTATGCCGAATCGTAAAGTACCATGATTCTACTGTTCAAAAATTAAGTTGATAGGTCAAAATTTATATCAGGGATTGTGGTAGAAGTAACAATGCGAGACATGCCAAGAAACCTTNTAGGAGATTGATGGAGCAGTATAGGGAGAGAAAGAAGGACTTGCATATGGTGTTCATCGACTTACAAAAGGCGTACGATAAAGTTCCGAGGGGGTTTTGTGGAGATGTTTGGAGGTTAGAGGTGTACCAGTTGCCTACGTTAGGTTGATTTAGGATATGTATGATGGAGCAAAGACCCGAGTGAGGACGGTGGGTGGGGACTCAGACCATTTTCCGGTTATGATGGGATTGCATCAGGGGTCAGCACTCAGCCCTTTTTTGTTTGCTCAGGTGATGGACGTACGGACGCGCCACATCCAAGGGGAGGTGTCGTGGTGCATGCTATTTGTAGATGATATTATATTGATTGACGAGACGCGAGACAGTGTGAACGCGAAATTAGAGGTATGGAGGCAGATCCTGGAGTCTAAAGGTTTCAAGTTAGCAGGACCAAGACATAATACTTGGAATATAAGTTCAGTGGCGAGACTCAAGGAAGGGAAGGGGAGGTGAGGCTGGACTCACAGGTCATCCCTAGGAGAAGAAGTTTTAAGTAACTTGGGTTTATTATTCAGGGGGATGGGGAGATTGATGAAGATGTCACTCATCGTATTGGGGTGGGATGGATGAAATGGAGACTCGCTTCCGCTATTTTCTGTGGAAGAAGGTGCCATCAAAACATAAAGGTAAGCTCTACAGAGTGGTGGTCAGGCCAACGATGTTGTATGGGGCTGAGTGTTGGCACGTCAAGATCGCTCATGTCTAGAAGATGAAGGTAGCAGAGATGAGGATTTTGAGATGGATGTGCGGGCACACCAGGTTAGATAGGAACAGAAATGAGGTTATTCACGATAAGGTGGGTGTGGCCCCTATTAAGGACAACATGTGGGAAGCGCGACTTAGGTGGTTTGGTCATGTGAGGAGGAGGAGGAGCACAGATGCCCCGGTGAGAAGGTGTGAGAGGTTGACATTGGAGGGCCTAAGGAGAGGTAGAGGTAGGCCAAAGAAGAGGTGGGGAAAAGTGATTAGGCAAGACATGGCGCGACTTCAGCTGACCGAGGACATGACCCTTGATAAAAAGTTATGGAGGTCGAGGATTAGGGTAGTAAAGTAGATAGTCTAGAGTGTTCATAACAGTAGTATTAGCACGCAGTCTCGATGTCTGTTGGTAATAGGTTTTTATGACTAACCGTTATTTTCTTTCATTGTTGATCACCTTACTATCTTTTGTTTTTATATGGCTTTTTGGTATTGTCCCTTCTTGTCTATATTTTAGCCCAGATCCCCAATTTATTGCCTCCTCTATGTTGTATTGTGGTTATGTGACTTGCCGGGGGTGTTTGCTTTTGTTTCGAGTGAGTCTCGAAATGAAATAGGACACATAATTCCTAAGTTGAAGCCCTAAGTTTATAGAGTTGACCGTAGTTTGACGATTGTGTAGACGACTCCGGAATGGAGTTTTGACGTTTTGACGGTTCCAATAGCCCCGCATGGTGATTTCAGACTTAGAAGCATGTCCGGATGTTGATTTGGAGGTCTGTAGGTTGTTTCAGCTAGAATTAGCAAAATTTATAAAGCTTAAGGTTTGGAAGGTTGGAAAGTTTGACCAGGAGTTGACTTTATTGATATCGGGGTCGGATTCCGATTCCGCAAATTGGAATAGGTCCGTCACGTTATTGGTGACTTGTGTGAAAAATTTGAAGTCAATCGGAGTTGTTTTGGTATGAATCGGCATTAGTTTTGGAATTCGGAAGTTCATAATTTCAATAGACTTGAATTAGGTTGCGATTCGTAGAATCAATGTTGTTTGATGTGATTTTTGGCCTCGACTAGGTCTGTTAGGTGTTTTGGAACTTACTGGTATATTCGGATGGGGTCCCGTGGGCCTCGGGTTTGATTCCGATTAAATCCGGAACAAAATTGGACTTGGTCATTATTGCTGAAGTTGCTTCCTTCTGCGCGTTCACGAAGGTTCTCCCGCGCTTGCGTAGAGTCTTCAGGGACAGCTGGGATTTTTCCCTTCGCGAAGGTGAAGACATGATTGCGCAGTTTGTCGGGCTTGTTCATCGCGAACGCGTGAGGTATATCGCATTCGTGTGACCTTGGACGTGGCCGAGTGGGTGGAGTTAGCTTGTTCATCGCGTTCGCAACCGGTTTTACGCAATCGCGAAGTGTATTTTATTGAGCTCGGGAGAATTGTTCTACGCGATCACGAGTCATTGTCCGCGATCGCGATAGAGGACGACTGGGTAACAATATTCAAAACGAGGGTTTCATCTCATTTTTCATATTTTGGACCTAGAGAGCTCCGTTTATGGTGATTTTTCGAGAGTTATTCAAGAAAATCGTTGGGGTAAGTGATTCTAACCCGGATTTGACTATATTTCATGAATCTATTGTTATTTTCATCAACTAATTAGTGATTTGAGTTAGAAATTTGGGGAAAATTTGTGTAAACTTCCTAGACTAAATTTTGGGGTTTTGAAAGGCGATTTGAGATCGGATTTGAGTAATTCTTGTATGGTTGGACTCGTTATCGAATGAGTGTTCGGATTTTGTAATTTTGATCGGGCTCCAAGAGGCGGGCTCGGGTTGACTTTTTGTTTCTTTATAAAGATCATAACTTTTATTGTTCGAAATAGTTTCATATAGTTTATATTTATGGTATGAAGTNTGCTGCCAAATACCAACAACCTTGTCCTACCTCCTATTCACATTTTGAAACTAGCTGCAGCAACGACATGCATTTGCTCTGCTATGGCAGTAAATATGGCGAGTACATTATCAACCCCTTACAACCAATGTCCACCAGTTCTACTCAAGCAAGTTATGCAAGGAGCCTATGATTGTCAACTAGCCAACTTAAATTCATAGATACAAAATACAATTGGAAGAAATTCTGAAAGAAGACATGCAAATAAGTAAAAAGAAAAAAAAATGAGCACTGACCATTTTGGTATCTGGTGTATGGTCTAACATATCAGTGTGCAGCTGATTTAGCTCCAAGTTGAGCTTCATGTTTGCTAAAGTTGATAAGTCACCATCTGTAAGTACTACCTGAATCAATATGGATAAGAATCCAAATTAACCATTACACTTTAGGTAAAGAGTATAAAATTCAAAAAACAAAAAGGTACTGAAGCTATTATAGCAGCTGCTGTTCCCAACTACCAAGAAGTATAACGAGACTGAAACATTTTTTTACAAGATGCGCAGTTGTTTAGAGGAAGAAGGATTTTTTCAGGCAACATAAACTGCTTTAACAGGTTTTGTTAAGTGTAATGCCATCCATATGATGGTAAAATGGACAATACTTATAAAGAGACAGTCAACCAAAAATCTATTAATTAGCATTTTCTGCAACTTGGTGCATTATTAAATAACTAGAACCAATATGTTGAAAGTTACTCCTACTGAATACGAGGTCTGCTGCACCATTTTTTTTTTTTCCGATAAGGTAAATAATTTAATTAACAATTGGGGAAAACCCCGTATACAAGCCGTATACCAAAAGAAGAGAACCTACACCAAAATATGCTCAACAAAAGAGGCCTAATCCTCTATACAAATAGAGACCTCATGAGTACACCAAAAAGACAGAAGAAACTAAAGACTATCTTGCAATTTTACAAAATCTTATTCTACCTCTTCAAATGCCCTCCTATTTCTTTCGTTCCAAATAACCCACATGACAAGATGCAACAATACTAGATTTTATGGCAATATTTGGCCAAACAAGTCAAATATATTAAGACGTGATCAGCACCTCATAGAACAAGTATTATTTGATTAACAATGGTATATATACATATCGACATAAATAGTCTTTTTATCAACTAAAAATTTGTAATGTCTATCTCACGGTCAGTTAGGTCTCTATTAGGCCAGGTTTGACTTTTGGCCGGTCAGATTTAACTGGATAAAAAAAATCCACTTGACAAATTAATCAATTATTTCAATTCATATACCGTGGGGGGGACCCAAATTGTAGTTGAATAAATTGATAGACTTGATTCTAATCGTTATCCATTGCACGCTTCACATCCTACAATAAACCATCTGCATCTACTGACCAGTCAATTATCCCCGCCATTTTCAATAGAAGGCATAGAGACATATGCAATAGAGAAGAAGAAAGCAATTGTAATTTCAAAAATACAAAGAGAGATAGAGCAAGCCGATTCACAAATTTGATCTCTGTGGACCCTTCTTATTTGAGAACATCAAAAATATGATTATGTCTAACAAGGTCCTTGAACAAGAAGATAGAAGATAGAAGCTTAAAATGAGCAGGTAGACATAACAATGTCAGATGTGTTTGTGTAAACAAGAGTGGCACAATTAATAGAGGGGAAAAAAGATGGAATAGTAAAAGCAAACGTGCCTTGGCGGCATTCACGTGAGCTAAACAGACACCAACCAATCCAACACCTGAACCAACCTGCTTTGTTAATAGATAAAATACAAAAAACGGCACAAATGTTATTAAATAAATCAACCTAACTAAGTACATAAAAGAGCATTGGCGACTGACTAGCAAAACAAGAAAGGATCAAGACAGCAGCTCTCCGCCTTGGAAAAATCCATCAAGATTAACAGAAGAATTATACGATTTAATTTTCCCTGAGACAAATTGAAGAGAATAAAATTGATAAACAAAAAAAAAAAAAACAGATGACCACTTTGGAAAGCTATCTCACCTCAAGACAAGATTTGTCTGCGAACAGTTCTGGAAAAGAAAGTATGAACTCTGAAAGGAGCAGACCTGCTGGCCAAAGCGAGCACCTGTTTCAACCATGAAATTTAAATAGATAGAACATATTGATCAGCAGTCAAACTGGGAATAAATTATTGTAAAAAGATTACGAGATAACAAAAGAGCACAACTTTCACCATATCAGGCATTTGCATCAAATGCAAAGATTTTATGTATGTGTGTGTGCGCGCGCATACGCTAATTTACATCTCATGAGGTTCCACAGTTATGTACCACTAGTTAATAGCCGAAATACGCGCAGGTAAAAGCACATAAGAAGTCAATGTTTACTGCCTGCTATCGCAATGAACTACGATGCTAGCTTTTGCAAAACTTCCACCAACTTTCCCTTGCAACATGCAGCAATCCTAACCTCAAAGCTGTGGCACAAACATAGTCCAAAACCAAACCTGGCCCATCATGAAAGACAATGTTTCAACCCATAAAATGTATACTGCATGAGAGCTATTATATTGTCTTCCCTATCTGATGGGTAATCGACAACTCCCAGAATTTTGTTAATGCGACTGCAACTTTTTATACCTTGGAGAAAATAGTAAGAAATACATGCTAAAGGGAGGTTGTTATGCCACCTTACATCCACAAGCATCAAATGTCTACCACAAGTAACATTTATAAATCCTCATACTCGTAAGCTTTTATGGTACTTGTGAATTGTACTGATGAAGGAAAAAGCGTATGATGGTAAAGAAGGAAATAAGTTATCAAGGATCACTTGCTCTNGAGGACATGACCCTTGATAAAAAGTTATGGAGGTCGAGGATTAGGGTAGTAAAGTAGATAGTCTAGAGTGTTCATAACAGTAGTATTAGCACGCAGTCTCGATGTCTGTTGGTAATAGGTTTTTATGACTAACCGTTATTTTCTTTCATTGTTGATCACCTTACTATCTTTTGTTTTTATATGGCTTTTTGGTATTGTCCCTTCTTGTCTATATTTTAGCCCAGATCCCCAATTTATTGCCTCCTCTATGTTGTATTGTGGTTATGTGACTTGCCGGGGGTGTTTGCTTTTGTTTCGAGTGAGTCTCGAAATGAAATAGGACACATAATTCCTAAGTTGAAGCCCTAAGTTTATAGAGTTGACCGTAGTTTGACGATTGTGTAGACGACTCCGGAATGGAGTTTTGACGTTTTGACGGTTCCAATAGCCCCGCATGGTGATTTCAGACTTAGAAGCATGTCCGGATGTTGATTTGGAGGTCTGTAGGTTGTTTCAGCTAGAATTAGCAAAATTTATAAAGCTTAAGGTTTGGAAGGTTGGAAAGTTTGACCAGGAGTTGACTTTATTGATATCGGGGTCGGATTCCGATTCCGCAAATTGGAATAGGTCCGTCACGTTATTGGTGACTTGTGTGAAAAATTTGAAGTCAATCGGAGTTGTTTTGGTATGAATCGGCATTAGTTTTGGAATTCGGAAGTTCATAATTTCAATAGACTTGAATTAGGTTGCGATTCGTAGAATCAATGTTGTTTGATGTGATTTTTGGCCTCGACTAGGTCTGTTAGGTGTTTTGGAACTTACTGGTATATTCGGATGGGGTCCCGTGGGCCTCGGGTTTGATTCCGATTAAATCCGGAACAAAATTGGACTTGGTCATTATTGCTGAAGTTGCTTCCTTCTGCGCGTTCACGAAGGTTCTCCCGCGCTTGCGTAGAGTCTTCAGGGACAGCTGGGATTTTTCCCTTCGCGAAGGTGAAGACATGATTGCGCAGTTTGTCGGGCTTGTTCATCGCGAACGCGTGAGGTATATCGCATTCGTGTGACCTTGGACGTGGCCGAGTGGGTGGAGTTAGCTTGTTCATCGCGTTCGCAACCGGTTTTACGCAATCGCGAAGTGTATTTTATTGAGCTCGGGAGAATTGTTCTACGCGATCACGAGTCATTGTCCGCGATCGCGATAGAGGACGACTGGGTAACAATATTCAAAACGAGGGTTTCATCTCATTTTTCATATTTTGGACCTAGAGAGCTCCGTTTATGGTGATTTTTCGAGAGTTATTCAAGAAAATCGTTGGGGTAAGTGATTCTAACCCGGATTTGACTATATTTCATGAATCTATTGTTATTTTCATCAACTAATTAGTGATTTGAGTTAGAAATTTGGGGAAAATTTGTGTAAACTTCCTAGACTAAATTTTGGGGTTTTGAAAGGCGATTTGAGATCGGATTTGAGTAATTCTTGTATGGTTGGACTCGTTATCGAATGAGTGTTCGGATTTTGTAATTTTGATCGGGCTCCAAGAGGCGGGCTCGGGTTGACTTTTTGTTTCTTTATAAAGATCATAACTTTTATTGTTCGAAATAGTTTCATATAGTTTATATTTATGGTATGAAGTTTTTTTGGCTAGATTCGAGCCGTTCGGAGTTGGATAATCGAGGGAAAGGCTTACTAGTGGATTGAGTTAGCGTGTTTTGAGGTAAGTGGCTTGTCTAACTTTGTGTAGGGGAATTACCCATTAGGATTGGTATTGCTTTGTGATAATTATGATGTGTGGAAGTTGTGTACGCAAGGTGTCGAGTGTGTACACGAGCTAAATGTGGAAATTTGCCGGTTTTAGCTATGTAGATTCCTTCCATGTCTTTAATTGAGTTACCGTAACATGTTATACCCGTCATCATTAGTCTATCTTCACATGCTCTACTTGTCTTATCTCTAACTTGTTAATTGCTCTATATGTTTAGTTGAAGTTCTTGTTTCCTCTATTCCTTATTCATTATTTGACCGTTGAATTCTTTACTTGAAGTTATTCTTGGACTATCTTGTTGTTGAAATTGGTATTGAGTTATGAAGGCCGTGATTCGCATTGAGGCAAAGTGTTAAGTTGTGAAATACTATTCTTGTTGAGTTATTCACTTCCGATTGTTATTGTTGAGACTCTTGTGTACATTGTGATTGAGCCATGGCTATTTATTGTGAAAACACCGTTGTTGTTCATTTTTTTTGGCAAGTTGTGATGTTGGGCACTTGAGGTGCGATTTGTTATACATTGTGATATTGATACGCATGTGGTGGTATAAGGTTTTGGGGTTGAAACGCATTTGATGAGATAAGGTGGGCTTGATACGCGTGTTGCTAGCAGGGGAACTACTTGAAGCCACGCGGTGTGATAAGGTGGGCTAGAACGCGGGAAGCTATTTCGGGAAAAATGATTTTCAAAACTAAATGCAAGGCTCCCGCTGTGATATAAAAAAAGATTGTGAACTGTTTTGTGATTTGAGACAACGAGGCGGTACCTCGGTAATGATTCTTGTTGATACTTTCTTATTACTTCACTTGTGTTTTGTTGTTTTGTTCCTTGTCATAGCATTTCCTTGTTTTCCTTCCGTGATGCATTTTTTGCCTTAGTTCAGTGTAACTAATTTTGGTGTATTTCTTTATTGTATCATTATTTCACTGTTATATACCTGTCCAGCTTCTTATTTATTCCAGTGGGGCCTTGACTTGACCTCGTCACTACTCTACCGAGGTTAGTCTTGGCACTTACTGGGTAGTGGGTACCGTTGTGGTATACTCACACTGTTGTGAAGAGCGTGAAGCGGGGAAAAGCGACAAGCCCCTTTTCGCTTAAAGCTAGAATCGAAAAGCGAAGCGCTCGCTTTTTTGAATTGAAGCGGAATTTAAAAAAATATTAAAATAAATACTGCATAGACAATGAAGAAGAAGAAGAGGAGAATGACAATAAAATAAATGTTGCATAGACAACTAAGAAAAAAACGAAAAATGGGCAGCATTTCGCTGTAATTTATCACCGAAACATTGAAAGAAAATGATGAAGAAGAAAAAGAAGAGGAGAATGAGAAAAAGAAGAACCGAAGGGGGAATGAAATTTCGCCAGCATTTCGCTGCTATTTGGCCACTGAAACAGTGAAAGAAAAAGAAAAGGAAGAAGAAGAAGGAGGAGGAGGAGAAAGAAGAAATCACATACCTGGGACCAAACCTGATAACCTTGAAGTTCAAAAGAGAGAGCCTTTTTAATTAATAACGTTGGCCGCCAGTTATAAAGAGAAGCGCTCGCTTCTGTCGCTTCCTCGCTTCTCGCTTCTCGCTTTTTCAGGGGAAACAATAGCTTTTGTGTACCTGATATGCTTCAGATCAGAGAAGCGTCAGATGCCTCGCTTCACATCGCTTCTCGCTTTAAGCGAGGAAGCGGTCGCTTTTAACAACACTGTGTACTCAAGCTACTCTTCTGCACATCTTTTTGTGCAGATCCAGGTACCTCCTACCAGTCCATGCATTATTGAGACGAGCTCAGCTTCAGAGACTTCAAGGTATACCTACCAGCGTCCGCAGGCCTTGGAGTCCCCCTCTATTTACTCTACTTCATTTTCTTTCCCTTTCTAGACACATTGTTGTATAGGGATGATAAGTACTTATTCGTAGAGCTTGTGACTAGTTATCACCGGGTTTTGGGAAACTTGTATATGCTGAGTTGCGGTGTTTTCTTTATAATAGTTGTTGAGTATTTGAGAGTTATTTCTGTTATATTCCGCATGTATGTTAAGCTTATCTAGTCTAAGAGACTAGGTGCCATCCCGACATCTTATGGAGGGAAATTGGGGTCGTGACGGTGGAGGATCCAGTAAACATGCCACCCATCTAGAGTAGGGCTTTTGAAAGCGAAAAACGCAAAAAGCGACAAGGTTCATGGGTCTTGAAGCAAAAAGCGAGAAGCGAAGTGCACATTTCTTTGAAGTGAAGCGCACAATATATGGGAAATTAAAAACTATCAAATAGAAAATTACAACTAAAATAACTATTTCCAAATCCAATATACCATAATGCCGATATTAGTTCAACTTCTCAAAGTTGAGAGAAGTGATTGATTCCCGCTAGGATCACGTTGTGCACCATTGTTTGAAGTGCAAACTTCTCTAAAGTATATGGCTTCACCGATGAAGTAATAACCCCGTGCTTTGCATCGCTTCATCACTTTAAGCGACAAAGTGATGGCTTTTAATAACACTGATATAGAGATTCCACACAATTAATTACTGAAGTACATAGTAGATATCAGCCTAATGTGTAAACATACTGATAAAAGGTGGAATACACGATGTGAGACTAAGGCTCAAATCCCAGCAAAGGCAAAAAGGTCAGATTATTTCTTCTCATTTTTAGAAGGACGGAGTTACCATGTACTACTGGGAGGTAGCAGATACCTAGTGGATTAGTCGAGGTGCGCGAGAGCTAGGCCATACACCACCCTTATCACAAAAAGAAGGAAAAACGAATGGCTTAAACATATAGATTATCAACATGAGTTTGCTGTTTCGCATATTAAGTTAACCAAAAGGCTCATGGCTACACCCAACTGCAATAAGAGAATCTCCTGAAGAGAACCAAAATTATACGACTCCAAAGATCTAAAATCTCTTAAAAATGTGCTCACCGTAGTATCTGTCAACCGTATCAAAGTAAACTAGCGCTGCATATCCTTAAACAAGCCCAATCCAGTCAAAAAGGAAAGAGAAATAGGGGCAGTACATACCCTGTATCTCCTTCAAGCATGCTAAGTGAACACTGCAACGTGACTATCAATTTCCTAGTTATTTGACAACTTGAGGCTTGTGAAGAATCTGTGTACACCACATATTGGATACTCCACGGTATTAAAGCTAGCTAAACATCATCCCACGCCAAAAACAGGGAATGAAAAGAAAAAATATTCACCCTTGGGAAGGAGAAATGAAACTCTTCTTAACGTTCTAGTGTTTCCTTTAGTCAATTCATCATCCTGGCAACAAAAAGGGAAGGCGAATTCCACAATGAGCTAATGCTGATAGAAAAATCCGATTATCATAAAAAATTTAAAAAAGAAATTACCTTCAGACTGGTCAGACAATAAATATACATTTCATATATTTCATCCAAAACAACGTCCCCATTTGACTCGACTTCAACGATGAGCTTCTTCAAGAAAATTTTTAAATAATGCCCATTAAACTTGACATCCTACAGCATTCAGAGGAGCATCCAAAATCAAAGAAAACTACTAGCTTAAGAGATAATTCGATTGTGGAAATAAAAAATAAACTAGAAGGTTAGAGCTTAATAAACTCACGGATTTGTTGATACATTGGTTCCAAATGAAACTTTGCACACTCTCCGTAATGGAACCACCTCCACAATCCCTAGTGTTAATTCAAATATTTTTTAGTCGGGCAATTGGAAATACGCTACATTTGGTGTTAGCTAAAATGAGCAGGGGTTGAAAATAGTAACCTGGCAAATGAGATAACGAAATCCGGGGGTTCACAGGCAAGGAAAGCAGAGACTAAATGCAAGCAACGAGTAGCAGATTCTTGCAGCTCGTCTTCTTCCACCATCATTATTTCTCACTTAGCACTGCGCGTCTCACCAGTAAATAGAATTTAACCCGTACGGGGTGTCAAATTTGTGTTAAGCTTGTTACTCGACAGGGTTTTAAAGAGGGGTTTTTAACCCTGTCAAATTGGGTCAAGGTTTTTCCTTAGCAAAAATATGTCATTTTTCGTGTCCGAAACCTAATAATTACTTTTTGGATTCAAGAGACTAAAATAGGTGAAAAAAAGGATATGTCCTATACATTGGTCGTTAAGGTATAGCGCACATAATACACTATACTTAATTTTATGGGTATTGTGATTGTTAAAACTATAGCACATGTAATACGTGTGCTATGTGTATAGCGCATATATTGCTCACGTGCCTACGGAATATATTGTTGCTTACTTAAGACTAAATTTTCATTTATGAAAAAATCATTCTTTCGAGTGAATTTGAACCAATTTGTCTTTGTTCTTAGCATCCTTTATATATCCCTTCATTTTCATCAATATATACAAACTTGTGTTTGAATCTTGCTACGATGTTTGATGAGAGAAAAATTAGGGTTGTATTATATTGGGGCACTGAGGCTATGGTGGATAATAACTCGATACACTATAGTTGTTCTCCACAGTGTATTGTTAAGGTGTCACTCACATTGGAGTACCACAAATTGGTGTCTCTGATTTATAAAAAAATAAGTGTGAGTAAATGTTCGGTTAATCTTAATGTAACTGAAAGATACTCGTATTCGCTTACTCCACAAGGTGTGGCTTGTTATGCGGAGTTTAACATTGATGACGATGAAATTCTACAAGATTTTCTGAGAACACCGGATGTACACAGGGATGTTCTTGTGTTAAGCATGCTAGAAATATACGTAAACTTCGAAGACGTAAACAACACTGATATTCCGCAAACTACAGCTAACACTCAACCATCTTGTGGTATTTTCGGAGATGTTTTATCCGAACAAATTATGTATGATAGAGTCTGACCAGATTTAAACTTATCTCCACGAGTTAACAAAGAGCGAGGACATAATTTCTCGCTAATGCAGCATCATGGAGGATCGCCAAGTTTATAGAATTCACAGCCCTAGTGGTAAGTTGCAATTTACCTTGTTGTAGTATAAGTATTTATTTTATGTATAATAATAGTACTAACTCTTATATATGTCACGACCCAAAATCCTACCCTAAGGATAATGATGGCACATAGTCCCTAGTACTAGGTAAGCCTAAGACGGACTGAGTTTTTAACAAATTTAAACCATATAACTTTTATACATGAACTAGTATTTGTCATACATAGCCAACAACCATCAATAAATATATAATATCCCAAAACCGTTAGTATGAAGTCATACGCTCTACTGAGTTCGCTAAAAATCTCTATATACAATATTGTTCTGGAATACAAATGAGCAGTAGTAATGAAAGACAAGAGAAGGTTACTCAGAGGTCTGCGAATGGGATGACATGTATATCTTGAAATCTCCGCAGCAACTTACAATCAACTATCTGACGATCGGCACTCTCCGAGGTAACTGGATATGCACAAAAGATGTGCAAAAGTGTAGCACGAGTACACCACAGCGGTACCAGTAAGTATCAAGATTAACCTCGGTGGAGTAGTGATGAGGTTTAAGTCAAGACACCTACTATACATAATAACCTCTGCAATTGTAATATAAAGCTAACAGAGGAACAAATATCAATGCATAGCTAAATATAGAAAGAATAACAATATAACGCTAGCAATGGAAAATAGAAACGACAAGTAGCCACAAGAAGTAAACAGGTGATAACGCACTAAATAATCAGAACATAGTTAAAGTTCCAGCAAAACCAATTAAGGGAATCAAATGACAACCAAATAATCAATTGTTTTATCACAAGGTTTACACAAGTTTATCCCGAGGCACTACACCTCATAATCACATATCACGAATCAGGAAATCATAATCACATGGAACCTTGTGCTCACATCATCAATCACAACTGCACGGGCTACTTACATATTGAACAGAATTTTCCAAAACCTGGGTATCACTGAGTACATGAGCATCTATACATATACATAATCTGATACACTGTCTAAGAAAGTAGAACTGAGGGATAGATGAGAGTCAAGGTCTGCGTACGTCGAGGCAGCTACCTCGATAATCTCTAAACGGCTGAAAACTCTGAGATTAACAACCATCGTGCCCCAAAACACCTGAATCTGCACACGAAGTGTAGGGTGTAACGTGAGTACAACCAACTCAATATGTAACAAGTCTAACCTTGGATGGAAGGTAGTGGTGAGCTCGAACATTTCAGCCCACATACAGAATTAACAGTACAAAAATTTACGAAAACTATAACAATAATAACTCTGAAAATTCATAATTTGCAGGTAATAGTACAAGAATTTAGACATGCTTCCAGGTTTAACAGTCTCTCGGGCTCACAACACTCATGCTAAGCAGCCCAAATCTGTAACGACCTGACCGGTCGTTTTGAGATCCAGCGTGTCGTTCAGCAATTGGGAGTCATGAACAGCTTCATTTCGGGTATTGTGACTTATGTGTATGGTCAGAGTTGAAATTCAGGAGGTTCGGAGTTAAATTTAAAGGAAAATTCTCATTTCATAAGCCTTAAGTTGAAGAAATTGAGTAAGACTGGAATTTTGAGAAAACAACCTCGGAATCAGGATCCGAAGGTTCCAACGGGTTCGTATGGTGATTTCGGACTTGGCGTATGTCCGAATCGGGATTTGGGTAACCCGAGAGCATTTTGGTGTATATTGTGGAAGTTAGCATTTTTGAAGAAATTTCCTAAGTTTGGCTTGAAGCGCATTTCAATGATATTGATGTTCTTTTGGGATTCCGAGTCTGGGAATAGCTTCGTATGGTGATTCTGGAGTTGGGAGCGCGATCGGAAGTGAATTTGGATGTCTGTAGGTCATTTTGGAGTCATTTAGCTAAAGATAGAAATTTGAAGGTTTTTGGGAAATCCGGTCAGAAGTGGAAGTTTTGATATCGAGGTCGGAATGCGATTCCGAAGTTGGAGTAGGTCCGTAATTTTGAATATGACTTGTGCACAATTTTAAGGTCAATCGGGTGTGATTTGATAGGTTTCGGCGTCGGGTGTAGAAGCTTGAAATTTTAAGTTCTTAAAGAATTGGATGTGTGTGCGATTCGTGATTTCAGCGTTGTTTGATGTGATTTGAGGGCTCGAGCAAGTCCGTGTTATGTTTTTGGACATGTTGGTATGATTGGACGGGGTCCCGGGGGCCTCGGGTAGATTCCGGGTGGTTAACGGATCAAAGTTGAAGGTTGGAAAGGGCTGGTTTCTGCTGTCATCTGGTGCAACCGCACCTGCGAGGAATTGGCCGCAGGTGCAGAGCCGAAGGTGCGGCCTGGGAGTCGCAGGTGCGAGTTTGGTTTGGCCTGGCTGGGAACCGCAGGTGCGATGAATATTTCACACCTGCGAAGTCGCAGGTGCGGGAAATAGGGCACAGGTGCGATTTGGCTGGATATTTGGGAAACCGCCGGTGCGGGTGAATTGGTCGCACCTGCGGAATCGCAGGTGCGGATGAAGGATCCGCAGGTGCAGAAAATGGGCCTGGGCAGATTGTTTTTAAGCGAGAGTTTAGTTCATTTTCTTCACTTTCTTCATGGGATAAGTGATTTTTGAAGAGCTTTTAAGGGGGATTTCACCAAGCTTCAAGAGGTAAGTTCTTCTACTTGGTTCTAAGGTCAAATACAAGATATTGCATGGATTTTGAGCATGAAATTGGTAGGAAAATTGTGAAACTTTGAAGAAACCTAGAATTTGGTAAAATTGGATTTTTGGCCACGAATTGAGCATGAACATTAGAGTAAATAATATAATTGAGTTAGTAAGGCTATGGGTAGGAGGCATCTTCGAGAATTTTGGATTTCCGGGCACGTGGACCCGATGGCATTTTGGTCATTTCACTAAGCAGGGTTGGGAAAGTATATAATCTGGAATTGTTGTGAGTATTAGGATGAATTTTTACTGCTTTGTCATGTATGTGGTAGTTTCGGAGCGTGGTGCGTCCGTTGGGGTCATCAGAAGGGCTTGGAAGCCGGTGTTGGAACTTCGGAGCGAGGTAAGTCTCCTTTGTAACTTCGTGAGGGGGAATCGTCCCTCTAGGTGAATTAATTCAGTATATGTTATTATCTTCGGGGGCTACGTACGCATGAGGTGACGGGAGTCCGTGCGTAGCTACTAATATGCTTATGTCCGGGTAGTCTAGGACCCACTAGCATGATTTATGTGTGTACCTGTAACCATGCCTGTATCATTGAAATGTTAATATGACCGAAAACATAATTAAATGGTTAAAGGAAAGCTGGAGTTCATACTGTTATCC
>ML404333.1:100795-116700 GCA_005239525.1 Nicotiana knightiana | reverse complement strand
TATATATATATATATATATATATATATATATATATATATATTTATGAAAATTTTGTCGAATTTTCCGAATGCTAGTGACCCCTCACTTGATAACATAGGTCCGCCTCGGACTAGAACTATCCTAATTGGAATTTTGAGACTGATCCAACATTTGAAATTATTGGTTAGAATTCAAAATTCTACCTAACTCCTTTAATTTGTTGGGTCCGAGATTAATTATTTGTACTTTATTTAAATAAATTTCTAACGTCGAAATTCGGGCTATAATTATGCATTTTTTGTCCGCCCAGTTGGAAATGTGTCTGTCATATAGTAATGGACCCCATGGTGTTTCTTTAAAATTCGCTCATGTTCTTATGTATGGAATATATAAGCCGAAATCAATAAAACTGTTGCCTTGTGGACTATAGCCGAAATCAATAAAAATTGTGGGCTTCCACTTAATGACTACACGTGTCATTTGACTTCCATACTAATATCTTCAGTTTTTTTTAGAGGGTTTCGGGAATTATTCTCTTTATTTTTCAATGGTAAATAAAACCCTGATACAAAATCAAATATTAATCAAGTTAATCTTCTGAAAAACTAAGATATATGAAAATAATTTCTTAAATATTTGTTATGATACATTTCTAATAGGTTTCTAGCAGAGGCGGAATCTAGGATTTAAAAGTGACAGGTGCCAAAATTTCCTTTAATGTACACCTTATAATAACTACGAATATATAGTTTGTTCGGAACGATTGTCCGGTTCATTTTTTAGTTTATTTGGGCAATTTAATAAGTACTTTGTTTGAATATAAAAATTACATCAATTTTTCAGACCCTACTTATGGAATTTCATTGGGTATATATGTTATTATTGTTGTATGAAATTACATCTCACACATTAAGAAGCAAATATAATTAACATTTTAAAGAAGGAATCACACTTTTGTTATTAATAATACAAGTAAAATCAATATTTTCACTAGGGAACTACATATTTTTGTATGCTAAAAATAAATTTGCACAAGTAAAATAAAATCTTTTATAAGGGAGCTTCACCGATCAGAATAAGAAAAAAAAAATATCTTCAATAGATAAATTATGCCCCATAAGTAAATGCGGAATTAGATAAACAACAAGATCTCGAAACTTAAAATCATAAATCTAATACTTGCGAAATATTCATCATAATTTATTACTAAAGATATTTAAATTGTATTTATTAATCATAGAATAACACAAATTTTTATGTTATAAGAAAAAAGAAATTATAAATTAATTTTGATCTCAATCTAAATCAAGATCCAATTTTTTTTTTTATTTTGAGAAAAGAAAACTAAAATATTTGAGATTAAGAGAAATGCTTATATTATGAAATTTTTAAATTTTGGAGGCTCTTATTTGATTGTTCTTGCTAAATATCATAGATAAAGTAATAGAATAGAGAAAAAAATAAAAAAAATAAACGACAAATAAGAAATTGGGAGGTAGCCAAAAAGGAAAATGACTTGGCAGAAAGGAAATAAAAAGCACAACGTAAAGGGAAAGTCACACAAGGGTTCAAGATAAATTCCAACTTGAATTTTATGCACGAGAAAAGTTTTCAAAAAGGTTTACTAGTCATGGTACTTTTGTCTAGTTTGCGGATGAGGGTGACAGGATCATATATTTAACCTAATTTAAATATTTTTATACATAAATATACGATAATTTTATTAATCGAACGGATGTCATACCACCCTCACCCATAAGGATGGATCCGCCCCTGGTTCCTAGCCAGATATATTGTATCTCCCTGTTGAAGGCACATTCGATAAATAAAAAGTGTATTTTCTTTCAATAATTTAGACTTCTAAATAAGGTAATCATATTCCTGCAAAGTTGTTAGACGGAAAAAAAATCAGCATAAGGTAACATGGTGGTTCCAAAGCATAATTGGGATCGTCAGTTCAAATGTCAGTGTCGTGCTTGATATATGCATAAAAAAGAAGCAAAGAATTGGGTGTAAAAAGGCAACATATTTCAAATGTCCAAAAGATACAAAAACTGTCATGAATTTTTCCAACGAAGAGAAGCAGGAGAACTCAAGTCAAGACATGAGTGCCTTTGTTGTGCGTGAATAGTGAGTACAACGACGTGGTTGGAAGATTGCATATAGATACGCAGTGAAAGACAATAACAATTTTAGGAAGATCCTTTTGTATTTAAAATTTATTTACATGTCAAAGATCAAATTTATAACGTACTTGGTGAAGCGAGTCTCGTTTCGAAAATTTTATTTGATAATGCGAAGATTCAATGCGTATCCACACCGAGACCGACCCTTGCTATCAGCTCTTTGATAAATGAAATCCGCGAACAAATTGAATGAAAAATTTGTGCTGAAATTTTTCTCAAAAATCTAAATTCAATGGTAGAAGAACGATAAACACGTTTCTTGTAATTGTATTTTTTTCTCTTGACTTTGTATTGCACTCTCATTTTCAACAAAGTGATTTTCTTCTCAAGACTTCATTCAGCAAATTTTCTCCATCACTCTTTTTTATTTGGTTGAGCTAATGATTTACTTAGGGAGGGGAGCTTAGTTCCTCTACGCGAACGCATAGCATAATGGGACCTGGGGGAGGGGAGCTTAGTTCCTCTACGCGAACGCGGCCACAGGGTCGCGAATGCGAAGGCCTGGAGGGAGGTGCCTTACGCGAACGCGTGGAAGGACTCGCGAACGCGTAGACTATTCGAGCCGCTGTTTCGCGAATGCGTCAGATCCTTCGCGAACGCAAAGAAGGTCTGACGCCAGTGATTTAAAATAGACCAGATACGGGATTTCTCCAAAATTTTACAACTCTTTCATTGAAACTCGACCTTGGGCGATTTTTGAAGTGGGAATTCAACACCAAATCATAGGTTCGTGTTCTTAATCTCATTTCTTTCAATTTCCATTAACACCCATTAGATTTCTAAGCCTAAATCATGTTCTTAAGGGTAGAAATTTCAGCCAATCATATTGCAGATGGCCATGGAGACAGAGAGTGAGATTTCTTTCCAGGATGCAGCCAATGTGGCCAGATGAGTTGAGATGGTTCTGTTGCAGGGGCGTGGTCAGGGGTCTGACAAGAGACCCCATTATTTTGGCAGGTTCAGTGGTGCCTCATCTGGAGGCAGCGATTCTTTTGGTAGGGGCCATCCTCCTAGGCCGTTTCATTCGGCACTTCAGGTTTCTCGCAGTGCTCCAAGTGGCTGTGGTTCTCATATGTAGTGTTCTGATCAGGTTCCCTACAGTGCACCATCATCTCCTATCAGTGCACCGCCGATTCAGAGTTTACAGGGTGGTTACTTAGGTCGTCAAGGTCAGTTTCAGGGTCAGCGGCCGAGGGCTTGTTATACTTGTGGTGATCAGAGGCACATTGCTAGATTTTTCCCTCGAGCCTCAAGCAGTTCTCAGCACCAGGGTTCTCGTGCTATGGTCCCCGCACCGGTGCTCCACCACCGCTCAGCCAGCCAGAGATGGGGGTCGAGGTGTTAGAGGTGGAGGTCCGACAGTTAGAGATAGAGGCCAGGCTACTAGGGGTAGAGGTCAGCCAGCAGGAGGCCGCCCAGGGACGTAGTTCAGATGGGTGGGGCCCAGTCCCAATGTTATGCTATTCCAGCCAGACCTAAGGCTGAGGCCTCCGATGCAGTTATCACAGGTATGGTTTCAGTTTGCAGCAGGGTTGCTACGGTTTTGTCTGGGATCCACATTCTCTTATGTGTCGTCTTATTTTGCTCCTTATTTGGTTATGCCTCATGTTTCTTTGAGTACTCCTGTATATGTGTCTACACCGGTTGGTGATTCTATTGTGGTAGATCGTGTCTACTGTTCGTGTGTAGTGGTTATTTGGGGTCTTGAGACTAGTGTAGATCTTCTACTCCTTGATATGGTTGATTTCGATGTCATTTTGGGGATGGATTGGTTGTCGCCTTATCATGATATTCTGGATTGTCATGCCAAGACCGTGACATTAGCGTTGCCAGGGTTGCCTCGATTGGAGTGGAGGGGGGACTCCTGGTCATTCTTCCAGCAGGGTTATCTCATATATGAAGGCTCGACGCATGGTCGAGAAGGGGTGTTTGGCCTATTTGGCTTATGTTTGTGATTCTAGCGCCGAGGTTCCTTCTATGGAGTCCATGCCCATAGTCCGTGAGTTTCCAGAGGTGTTTCCTACAGACCTGCCGGGTATGCCACCCGGCAGGGATATTGACTTTTGCATTGAGTTGGCTCCGGGCACTCAGCCCATTTCTATCCCACGATATTGTATGGCCCCGCCAGGGTTGAAGGAGTTGAAAGAACAGTTGCAGGATTTGCTTGATAAAGGATTCATTAATCCTAGTGTCTCGCCTTGGGGTGTGTCGGTGTTGTTTGTTAAGAAGAATAATGGGTCGATGAGGATGTGTATAGATTATCGGCAATTGAACAAGATTACCATCAAGAACAAGTATCCATTACCGTGAATTGATGATTTGTTTGATCAGCTTCAGGGTACCAAGGTATTTTCAAAGATTGATTTGAGATCTAGCTACCACCAGTTGAGGATTAGGGCATCCGATGTCCCTAATACAGCTTTTCGCACTCGGTACGGGCATTATGAGTTCTTAGTGATGTCGTTTGGGTTGACAAATGCCCTAGCTGCTTTTGTGGACTTGATGAACCGAGTGTTCATGCCTTATTTGGATTTCTTCGTGATTGTCTTCATTGATGATATTCTGATCTATTCCCACTGCCGGGAGGAGCACGAGCAGTACCTTCGAGTCGTTCTTCAGACTCTGAAGGACAGTTAGTTGTATGTTAAGTTTTCTAAGTGTGAGTTTTGGTTGAGCTCAGTTGCATTCCTGGGTCATGTTGTGTCAGCAGAGGGTATCCAGGTGGATCCCAAGAAGATTTCAGCAGTCAAGGATTGGTCTAGACCCACGTCAGCTACAAAGGTTCGGAGTTTCTTGGGTTTAGCAGGTTACTATCATCGGTTTGTGGAAGGCTTTTCATATATTGCAGCCCCGATGACTAGGTTGACTCAGAAGGGTGCCCAATTCAGGTGCTCAGATGAGTGTGAGGCGAGCTTTCAGAAGCTCAAGACAGCCTTGACCACGGCACCGGTGTTGGTTTTTCCCACAGGTTCAGGGCCATATACGGTGTATTGTGATGCATCTCGGGTTGGACTTGGTGCAGTTTTGATGCAGGATGGCAAGGTTATTGCATATGCTTCGCTTCAGTTGAAGATCCACGAGAAGAATTATCCAGTTCATGATTTGGAGCTAGCAGCCATTGTTCACGCGATAAAGATTTGGAAGCATCATTTATATGGCGTGTCTTGTGAGGTGTTCACGGATCACAAGAGTTTGCAATATTTGTTCAAGAAGAAGGAGTTGAATTTGAGGCAGAGGAGATGGTTGGAGCTGTTGAAAGACTATGACATCACCATCTTATATCATTCGGGGAAGGCCAATGTGGTGGCCGATGCTTTTAGTAGGAAGTCAGCCAGCATGGGTAGTCTTGCTTATATTCCGGTCGGAGAGAGACCGCTTGCTTTGGATGTTCAGGCTTTAGCCAATCGGTTCATGAGATTGGATGTTTCTGAGCCCGGTCGTGTTCTAGCTTATACAGTTGCTCGTTCCTCATTATTTGATCGTATTCGAGACCGGCAGTATGATGATCCTCATTTGTGTGTCCTTAGGATACAGTCCGGCACGGTGATGCCAAGCAGGTTATAGTTGGTGATGATGGAGTTTTACGGATGTAGGGTTGTATTTGTGTACCCAATGTGGATGGATTTCGTGGGTTGATATTAGAGGAGGCGCATAGTTCCCGGTATTCTATCCATCCGGGCGCCGCAAAGATGTACCAGGATTTGCAGCAACATTATTGGTGGAGGAGGATGAAGAAGGATATTGTGGAATATGTAGCTCGATGCTTGAATTGTCAGCAGGTAAAGTAAGAGCATCAGAGGCCTGACGGATTTATGCAGCAGATTGAGATTCCTGAGTGCAAGTGGGAGCGTATCACCATGGATTTCGTTGTTGGACTCCCACGGACTCAGAGGAAGTTCGATGCAGTATGGGTCATTGTGGATAGGCTGACCAAGTCAGCGCATTTCATTCCTGTGGCAGTTTCCTATTCTTTAGAGAGATTAGCAGAGATCTATATTAGGGAGATTATTTGTCTTCATGGTGTGCCCGTGTCCATTATTTCTGATCGAGGTACGCAGTTTACCTCGCATTTATGGAGGGCAGTGCAACGTGAGTTGGGCATGCGGGTTGAGTTGAGCATAGCGTTTCATCTTCAGACGGATGGGCAATCCGAGTGTACTATTCAGATTTTGGAGGATATGTTGCGAGCCTGTGTCATTGACTTTGGAGGTTCTTGGGATTAGTTCTTGCCATTATCTAAGTTCGCCTACAATAGCAACTATCAGTCGAGCATTCATATGGCTCCCTGTGAGGCACTATATGTAGGCGGTGTCGGTTGGGTGGTTTGAGCAGGGAGAGGCTCGGTTGTTGGGTACGGAGTTAGTGCAGGATGCCTTGGATAAGGTAAAGATCATTCAGGATAGACTTCATACAGCTCAGTCCAGGCAGAAGAGTTATGCCGACCATAGAGATCGTGACTTGGCATTCATGGTCGGAGAGCGGGTGTTGCTTCGGGTGTCGCCCATGAAGGGTGTGATGAGATTCGGAAAGAAGGGCAAGCTAAGCCCTAGGTACATTGGTCCGTTTGAGATCCTTGATAGAGTGGGGGAGGTGGCTTACAGACTTGCGTTGCCGCCGAATTTACCAGCTGTGCATCCAGTGTTTCATGTGTCTATGCTTCGGAAGTATCACAGCGATCCAACCCATGTGTTAGACCTTAGCAGTGTCTAATTGGACAAGGATTTAACCTATGAGGAGGAGCCGATAGCCATATTAGACCGGTAGGTTCGTCAGTTGAGATCGAAGAGTTATCCTTCGGTTCGTGTTCAGTGGAGAGGTCAGTTTGCCGAGGCAGCTACCTGGGAGTTCGAGTCCGATATGCAGAGCCGATATCCCCATCTTTTCCTCGATTCAGGTACTTTTCTATGTCCGTTCGAGGACGAAGAGTTGTTTTAGAGGTGGAGAATGTGATGACCCAAAAAGTCATCTCTCATTTTTATAAGTTAAAACTATGTTCCGAGGCCTTGAAAACCTCTTTTTATCTAACCTCATTTTGCATGCACAGTCCGGTCATATATCTGGAAAACTTTTATATGAAAAAGCTAATTTTGCCTTTAAAAATGAATTTAAGTTGACTTCGGTCAATATTTGGGTAAACGGACCCGAACCCATTATTTGACGGTTTCGGAGGGTCCATAGAAAAATATGGAACTTGGGCGTATGCCCGGAATCGAATTTCGAGGTCCCAAGCCCGAGAAATGAATTTTTGAAAGAAATTGTTTTTCTGAAAATATAAGAGTTTTTGGAAATTTGGTTATATTTGAAATTTATGGTATCGGGCCCGTATTTTGGTTTCGGAGCCCGGTACAGGTTCAATATGATATTTGAGTTGGGTCTTTAGAATTTGGTAAGAAACGGAGGTCGTTTGACGTGATTCGGACCCGTATTTGTAAAATTTGAAACTTTGAAAGTTTTGAGATTTTTCTTTGATTTCTATGCTAAATTCGTTGTTTAAGATGTTATTTTGGAGATTTGATCGCACGAGCAAGTATGTAAGATATTTTTGAGGTTGTGTACATGTTTGGTTTGGAGCCCCGAGGGCTCGGGTGAGTTTCGGATATGCGTCAGAGTGTTTTGGACTTAGAAAATTCTGTTGTAGCTGCTGTTTCTGGTGTCCTTGTAATTGTTCTTCGCGTTCACAGTGCAACTCACGCGAACCCGATGTACACGCTGGGCTGGGGCTGGATTTCTCCTACGCGAACGCGAGGCCTGGGTCGCGAACGCGGAGCATTTGGGGGGGGGGGACTGCTCTACGCGACTGGCCACATGCGAACGCGAACGCGTAGCATAATGGGACCTGGGGGAGGGGAGTCTGACGTTCTTCGCGTTGGCGTCTGACGCCAGTGATTTAAAACAGGCCGGATACAGGATTTCTCCAAAATTTTACAACTCTTTCATTGAAACTCGACCTCGGGCGATTTTTGAAGTGGGAATTCAACACCAAATCATAGGTTCGTGTTCTTAATCACATTTCTTTCAACTTTCATCAACACCCATTAGATTTCTAGGCCTAAATCATGTTCTTAAGGGTAGAAAATTGCGGATTTGGGTAGAGTTAGGGCTTTTTGAATAATTGGAGTTTAGACCTCGTTTTGGGATCGGATTTCGAAACTAATAATATATTCGGGCTCGTGGGCGAATGGGTAATCGGATTTTGATCCGAACCTCGTGTTTTGACCAAGCGGGCCCGGGATCGATTTTTGACTTTTTGGGAAGAATGATATAAAACCTATAATTAAGCGTTGGGATTGAATTGCTTGGCATTTATTGGTGTTATTAAGTTGAATATGTCTAGATACAAGTGAATTGGAGTCAAATTCAAAAGGGAAAGCGGTAATTGAGGCTTGAATTTGGTTGTGGAATTCGAGGAAAATGTTTGGCTTAACCTTAGTTTGAGGGAATAGGTGTGGTGTCCTATTTGCTATGTGTAAGTATCATGTTCAACGTATAGGTGAGGTGACGAGTACCTATACGTTGGTGTCAAGCATGCCCCTGAGTCGAATATTGTGATTTATGTGATTTTTCGTTAAGTAATACTTGAGTTTCACTTTATAGTTATCCATGTTGGTGGAAATTTCTTGATATTGAACTGTGTCGAGTATTGGTTTCAGTTGAAGATGTTTATGTGAAGTTATGCACTAAGTGAGATTGGTTATAGCTGTTTTTCTCTTGCCGGGATGGTATTGATTCAACTGTTGGCTCCCTTGCCGGGACGTTATGGTTTATTTCTGTTTACTCCGTTATTTTCCTTGTTGGATTGCTGTCATTTGATGTGTTTGGGCGAGAAAGAGTGTAAAAGCACGAAGGATGATGCCGTGCGTGAGATTTTGAGTGAATGTTAATGCACAAAGGGTGATACCGTGCCGATATTGTGAGTTTAAAAGCACGAAGGGTGATGCCATGCCATGATATGAGTGATAATGCACGAAGGGTAATACCGTGCCATGATATTGTGAGGTAAAAGCACGAAGGGTGATGCCGTGCTGAATATATTGATTCTGATGGTGAGTACGAGAGTAAAAGCACGAAGGGTGATGCCGTGCTGAATATATTGATTCTGATGGTGAGTACGAGAGTAAAAGCACGAAGGGTGATGCCGTGTACTTGTTTTTGTATTACTATTTCTGTTGCTTAAATTGATATCTAAATTGTGCCCTCGTTATTTCCATTATTTGATATTTTTCCCCTCAGCGTGTTTCCCTTTCCTTTATGTTTAACTGCTTATATCTCGTTGTATTATTTTTCTTCGTATGCTATTAAACTGCACAGGTTGATTTTATTTGTTGTGTCATAGCCTCGTCACTACTTCGCCGAGGTTAGGCTCGACACTTACTCAGTACATGAGGTCGGTTGTACTGATGCTACACTCTGCACTTTTGTGCAGATCCCGGTGCAGGACCCTACGGACCATAGATCGAGGTTTCTGCCTTCAGTCCAGTGGAGACCCTGAGGTAGTCCTGCAGGCGTCCTCAGGCCTTGGCGTCACCTTCTATCTTATTTCTTTCCTGTCTTACGTATTTCTGAGACAGTAGTATTTTGTTTGCTTAGACCTCTATTTGTAGTATTCATAGACAGTCAGTGAAATTGTGATACCATGTTCTGAGAGTTGTTATTATGGATTTCGTAATAGTATTTAATTAAGTTGTTAGATTATATTTCTTCCGCACTTTATTTGCGCTGATCTTGTATGTCACTGACTAATTGCTAAAAATAAAAAAATAATATAGAATAACCGGTAACGTTGGCTTGCCTAGCTGCTTCAATGTTAGGCGCCATCAGGTCCCGACGGTGAAAAGTTTGGGTCGTGACAAGGATTTACTTTAAGTCTCTAGAACTAGAATATATATACAAGGGTTTGCTTTGGTGTATTTAACCATAGTAGTATTTTTCATCTTTCTAATTTATTGTACAATATTTATTTGCAGTATTACTTTTACACAGTGTTATTATAAGTATTCATCTAATAATTCTTTGGTTCTATTCCCTTATTTCAGGTTTAAACAACCCTTGCAGCAGGGAATAGCAGTACCTATTTTTTGAGGTAATTTATTTTTCTCATGATATTAACTTTCTCAAAAATAAATTTCATGTGTCATTCTCAATGAAAATTAAATTTTTAGCATATTGTAAAAATTTAATAGGTAAAGGTATTATCATTAGTGATATCCGTAGCAAATTTTGATTTGTTTTTTAAAATCCGATGACTAAACAAAAGTTTGAATCAGTTTCTGGAGACATTAATGGCCACATGTTAAGTTCATAGCGGCTTCACACTAATTGAATTTCCTACATTGAAAGCTCGTCTTGTTTTGGTTTAGTACATAAGAAGTTGGAGATTGCCACTTTAGCTCTTTATCAAATTGAAGCCTTTTTGTTTAATGTGCAGACTAGAGATGATTAATATTTTTATTTTCTTAAAGAAAGGTGACTTCAACTATTTCAATTCCAATTGCAGCCATTAAATCATTATATTTTTTGTATATTTTGCATATGAATGCAAACAGAAGAGTTTTATTTAGTCGGAAGACATGTATAAATTTTGTAGGTGTTTGAGTGTAGTTTGCTGTTCAATTTATTTGAGTTATTTTAATATTTAAGACCAGACTACTTAATATTGATTTGATATGAATTATGTCTTTGTGAAATTTAGTGTGAGAAGTATCTATAAGATTTATTCTGATGAGTGAAGGTATTAAATTTAATATGACTGCAATGAACAATATTACGTTTGAATTTAATCGGGACTCTTGCTAACATATTTTAAAAATTGAAATCAATCTGATTACTTCTTGAAAAGATATTTTTCTCTTTTATTTATTTTAGGAATGTTAGTAATTATTTTACTTTGTCTCGCATCGTTTTTGCAGCCCTCTTAGATACATTGAGATGAAATTTAGAAAAAATAAGACTTTGTCTAATATTTTGCGATTTGAAATCATTCTCTAGGAATAAATAAAATGTTTCTTCAAATAATAACAAATGGTAAATAATCTTAGTTAAGACTATAAGAACTTATGTAGTGCAAAGTTTATTGCGTTATTAATTCAGATAAATGAAATTAATAATCTCATTTTAAGAATTTATACGATTTCCTTTAACGTCTATTTATAACTCAACATATAATTTTTAATAATATTTATGTGATTCTTAAAAAATTTTACTAAATGCAGGACACACGAAAACCGTAGCAAAATACTATTCACTATATTTACCCTTTAAAAATAGATCTCACACTAGATAAATTAATTATTTTATTATTTTTCTAATATTTAAGAATAATAATAGTCATTTAATATTTAAAATTTTGAAATCAACTAAATTTCATCTATTAAATCCTTTGTTATTTGAACTATGTAAACAATAAATCTATAAAAGAAAGATAATAACAAAGAAATAACATACACCAAGAATATTGTCCACAAAGATATCATACAATAAAATATCAATAATCAAATACAATATAAGTAATTCACCTAAAATCAGAAGATACCAAATTCTTTTAATTCAACTATTGTGTCAATATAATAATATTTATGTTTTCGTTAAAATGAATATTGCATAGCGATAATTGTTATTACACATAATTTTTTTATTCTATATTTTGTATAATTTTTATCAATAAACCCCAAAAAACAGTATGTACACAAAAATTAGTATACGAAAAGACGTAGCCGACGTCCTTAACAATGGACTTTTACGTGAATACAAATTCCCGTTGGAATTCACTTAATAAAGTTTCATCAAACCTTTTTCTATTATTATTAATATTTCATTAAACATCTCTAATATAAATATATATTACACATATATTTTAACCAAGCGATATAATCTAATTTCTATTCCAAATAGAAAACTTCAATTTGTTCACAATATAATTCTATCCTCCGTGCTAGCAAAGAATATAAAAATATTTTATTTGGACTAATAACTAAATTTGTTTAACTAATTAAATTCTTTAAATTTAATTATTAAATAATAAAGTAATTAAAGAATACCCATTAGTGTGCGACCCCATAGGTTCATTACTAAGCCGGTAGTAAATTGATCACATCAATATACTAATCAAGGATGACGTCTAGCAACACTCCTTAACAACTGGATAGAACGACGTATAAAATTTACTCTCAAGAACCAGTAGAAGAATAATGTACTAATTCCTTCTGCCTTTATAGCTCTGAGTCACCCTAAGATATAGCTTAACTATTATATACGGTCAAAATCGGAGAGTCCGATTTTGAGGCCACTGTGGCATTCCGCGCCCGGCCTCGAGAAGCTCGGAGCAGAGTTCGAAGCTTGACCCCGAGGTGTATCCCTCGAGGAAGCATATCGAACGTTCCCTGTGCTCGACCTCGGAGCAGTACAAATCGATGACCGTCATGGAAATGCGGAAATTCCCAAGGGCATGTGGTTAGAGCTGACCAAGTTTGCAAGAATAATACAAGTCCGTACTGAGCCATTAAATAACTGTACCAATAGCATTTCCTTATCATAATTATACATGTACTATGTTGGGATTCCCCCCTCCTATATAAAGGGGACCCTTTTCATTTTATAAGAGAGATGAATATTCAATACCACATAACATTCTCTGCCTTTCTTATCTAAGTGTGCTCAATAATTGTTCCACTGATTTATTGCCTTCATTTATTGTGTTCATTAATTGCTCATTATTTACCATTAAAGGCTATCACGAGGCCCCAATACTATTGTTTCTTCATCGATCGTCTACTAACAGCTGCCTTAGCTCGACCTCGAGGCCCTTGTTCAAGCGAGCTCGAGGCCCCTAGCCTTGTGATAATCTTGGTTTGCATACTTTATTTTCTTACTTTCTCTTAGCATCATTCGTCTAACAACTAGTATTGGAATAAATCACATATTTTTAGAACCACAAAATCAAATTTAATTGTCAATACCATTTTCAAGGCAAACAGTTTGGTGCCCACCGTGGGGCTAAAGATAATAGTTATTTTAGTGCTAGTTTTCTGATAACACACGTTATTCTTCACACTTTTTCTTGTCCAAAATTATTTTATTTCAGGCTAAAACATGTCAAACTCAGCTAACGCATCAGTGCATGGCAACAATGGCCTGGTTTTCACGGAGAAAATAATGCAACAACTTCAGCAGCCGGTGTGCCACTGCTCAACCTCAGAGTAGCACCTATTCCCAACCCGGTGGATGTTGGCTCGCATATTGCTATAAGCACAGATTTGGGTGCAGATGTCAGGGAAAGTGTGCAAGGATAAGTCCGACCTGACGCACAAACAACACATGCTCGAAATGAAGTCAGCTTACAAATCATTTTCGAGATGTTGCAAGCACAACAGGTTGCCATTGCTCAGCTACAGAGTCAACAAAAAACCCCGAGCACGGTGGGGCCGGAAACAGCTCATCGAGTCGAGCAAGCACCAAAAATATCGAGTAATAACGGGTCAGGAACATACCCCACTATTGTGAAAATGCTCGAGGATCTCACCAAAAGAATTGAATCAGGAGAAAAGAAGATAGAAGCTAACTACAAAAAGGTGGAGACCTATAACTCGAGGGTCGATCAGATTCTAGGCGCACCCCCGATTCTGAAGGGTGTAGATTCAAAGAAGTACGTGCAGAAACCATTCCCAGCGAGTGCGGCTCTGAATCCCATCCCGAAGAAATTCAGAATGCCCGATATCCCGAAGTATAATGGAACCACGGACCCCAATGAGCACATCACTGCTTACACTTGCACTGTAAAAGGAAATGACCTAAGGGATGGCGAGATTGAATCTGTCTTGTTAAAAAAATTTGGAGAAACATTGTCGAAGGGGGACATGATGTGGTATCATAACCTACCCCCAAACTTAATGGATTCATTTTCCATGTTGGCGGAGTCCTTTGTAAAGGCACACGCCGGTGCCATCAAGGTCTCCACGAGGAAGTCCGATGTCTTCAAAATTAAGCAGAGAGAAAATGAGATGCTAAGGGAATTTCTATCTCGCTTTCAAATGGAGCGAATGGAGTTACCGCCAGTCTCCGACGATTAGGTAGTGCATGCCTTCACTCAAGGCTTGAACGAACGGAGCTCGGTAGCTTCGAGGTATCTGAAGCAGAACTTGGTTGAGTATCCCGCCGTAACTTGGGCGGATGTACACAACATGTATCAATTAAAGATCAGGTTCGATGACAACCAATTAGGAGCCCCCTCGGGCTCGGTATACCCAAGTAGGCTCTTGGCAAAGGAGTCTAGGTTTACAGAAAGGGAATCGAGGCCAAACAAAGAAAGATACCAACAATATGTAGAAGATCGAAGAAACGCCTTGAGGCGCAACATACCCCGAAACGATCGAAGGATCGATCGAGGCCAAGGTCCCTAGGGACTAATGAGCAAAACCGGGTTCGATAGGCACATTGGGCTGGTAGAGGCGCCTCAGCTATCAGAGTTCAACTTCAACATCGGTGTATTGGACATCGTATCAGCCATAGGTAAGATCAAAGATACCAGGTGGCCAAAACCCATACTGTCAGATCCTTCACAAATGAACCCCAACTTAGTATGAAAATATCATAGCACTCACGGTCATAGAACCGAGGATTACAGACAACTTCGAGAAGAGGTAGCCCGACTAGTCAACGAAGGGCACCTTCGAGAGTTTCTCACTGACCGAGCTAAGAACCAGTTTTGGGAAAGAGAGGAGAACAAAAAAAACGAACCGGAAGAACCTTAGCACATCATACACATGATCATCGGAGGAGTCGACGTCCCACAGGGACCCGTTTTCAAGCGAAAAAAAGTGTCCATCACCAGGGAAAAGCGAACTCAAAGCTACATACTGAAAGATGCTCTTTCATTTAGCGAAGAGGACATCAAAACCTTGTTTCAACCTTAGAATGATGCACTGGTAATTTCTTTTCTTTTGAATAAATTTTAAATTAAATGTGTGCTCGTGGATCCAGGTAACTCGGCCAACATAATCAGGTCGAGAGTGGTAGAGCAGCTCAGACTGTTCGATCAGATCGTGCCCGCCTCTCGAGTCCTCAATGGATTCAATATGGCGAGCGAAACGACCAAAGGAGAAATCATCCCCCTAATCAACGTGGCCGGTACAATTTAAGATACCAAGTTTCACATTATCGAAGGTCACATGAGATACAATGCCTTACTCGGTAGGCCATGGATACACAGTATGACAGCGGTGCCGTTAACCCTTCATCAAATGAGAAGTTTCCAACAAAGAACGAAGTAAAAACAGTATACGGGGAGCACCATGCAACGAGAGAGATGTTCGCGGTGCATGAAGTGGAACCGACATCTATGCCTTCTAAATCGAAGGAGCCAAAGAACAAGAAAACAGCCAAGTAGCGGCCTCAACTTACATTCTCAACTACACCCAAATGAGTAAATAAAGGACCGTGCCACGTCCTCGGAACAACCAATTTAAACATATCAAGGTTCAAACGCTATCACTGCTAAGGTACAACCCTCCCCCTTTTCGTTTATGTTTTATACTAATCCATTGCAGGTGTTCAATCGAAAGGAATCGACGCACCCTCCAGCTCGAAGACCTTGGGTTTTAAAGCACGGGTTGCGCTCTTTTTTCCTTAGATCGGGTTTTATCCAAAACGGGTTTTACCGATGAGATTTTTATCGAGGCAACACCTATATGCTACCTAAGGAGAACTCAACAAGTTTTCAAGGCTTCTTCTCAAATCAACCTCAAATA
>ML404333.1:67646-100286 GCA_005239525.1 Nicotiana knightiana | reverse complement strand
GGGGCATCCCCCCGGTGGTCACCTCCTTAAAGAAATCGAAATATGCCAAAGAGGGTCTCGACAGGAGAATGTTTTATCGGGCCAAACGGTCGAATGAACCGTGTCCACGTAGAATAATCGAATTCTCGATGGCGAAAACATGTACGCTTGTATAAAGTAATCGAAGGAGTATCTTTTATCATCAAAATGCTTCATGCCTCAAAGAAGTTTTCTATTTTTACAAGAAATGACTCTAGGGCCAAAAACTCCCGAAAACTCGGGACTGTCGTCAACAGTCAGCTCATCGAGCCATCAAAAACTCAAATTTATAAGACCTAAACGAGGAAGCTTCAAGCTAGTAAGCCCTCCATGAGGAAACATCAAATTTATAAGACCTCAACGAGGAAACTTCAAGCTAGTAAGCCCTCCATGAGGCGACATCAAATTTATAAGACCTCAACAAGACAACTTCGAGCTAGTAAGCCCTCCATGAGGCGACATCAAATTTATAAGACCTAAAAAAGGCATAATCCCGATATTAAGGCCAAGGTTATATATCCGAGTTTTTAAGACCCCTAAAAAGGCATACCCTCGATATAGATGCAGAGGTCATCTCACCCGGGGACTAAAGACTACGGTCATATCGAAAAGGCTCCGACCAAATTAACGCGGCTCGGAGAAGTACGACTGCCTCCATAAAACTAAAGGCCTTCAAATACTTCGAAAATACTTCGAAAAGAACCGGTTAATCAGGCTACCCTCGACATAAGCAAAATAGCTTCGATCATATTGGCTCGAAACAATAAAAAGGCTTCAAAAATGATTAGCCTTCAGTAAAAAGGCTTCGAAACAATCAGCCTTCCGTGAAAAGGCTTCAAAAATCAGCCTTCAAGAGGACCTCCCGAGGTACCCAACCATCGTCACATATCGACTCATATTCGGGGTTCTCGTTTGAGCCATCGAAGGGTCAGACGAACATAAAACATGCCAAGGCATAATCAAAACTTCAAAATTCTTTATCCATAATGAGGGAAAACTATAGCCATCCTAAAGGTCGCATCAACCCAATCTAAAGAGCCTAAGGGCCAATGCATAAGAGCCTAAGGGCCAGCTTAAAGAGCCTCAGGGCCAATATAAAGAGCCTAAGGTCCAATGCGTACGAGCCTAATGCCGGCCTAAAGAGCCTAACGACCAATTTGTAATACCTCGATGAGGCAACACCGCACTTGCAAAACCTTAAAAGGGCACAACCCCGATATCAAGGCCAATGCCATAATATCGAACTTATAAGACCCCTAAAAGGGCATACCCTCGATATGAAGTCCGAGGGCATCTCGCCCGAGGACTAGTCGAAAGACCTCGATGAGGAAAAATAAAGCTTATAAGGCCTCAATGAAAAACATCAAAATTAAAACCACAAAAGCAGAGACGAAGACATAATGAAAGATCTCTTCATATAAATGATGGTACTAAGGTACATTTACGGCACTCCCACAGGGAGCCTTTTTGAGACCTAGTCTATCGTTATTATCTGGGACATCGAATTCTCCCCCTCAGGGACTTTTCCTTCATCAACCCCCTCGGGACTAGCATCCTCGCCAGCTTTTTTCTCTTCGTTTTCAACATCGGCTTCATCACTGGTAGAGAGGAGGAACTTGGAATTAATCTCATCTGCTTTAGCCTCTTCCAAAGGATCAAAGCCCGTATCATGAATCTCCTCGAGGGTCTCCCTACGGGATCTACATCGGGCATACTCATTGCTTCTTCTCTCTCGATCAGAAGCCCCCCGCAACTTCATCTGAGCGTCAGTAGCATCTTTTAAGTAGACGACCGCCCTCTTATCAGCCTTTATTCGGGCCTCTTTAGCTTCGGCTCGAGCCTCTACGACTTCGGCCTTCATCTTCAAAAGATCTGTTTCAAGCTTAGCAATCCTGCTAGTTTGGATCGAGTTGCTTTCTCGAGCACTACGAAGTCGTATATCGAGGGATGAGACCTTAGCCAAAGCGTTCCTTTTGGCTGAAACATGATAATCTATATGTGCCTTCAACTAATTGCATTCAAAATTAACCCGGTTGACTTCGCCCTGAAAGCGTTCCAGCTTCACTATCTTTCTCTTCAACTGAGATACCGAAACGTCAGTTTTCGAAGATGGGAGAAAAAACTTGTATTCCCTCAAAACAGAGGTTACTTGTTTCTCGAGGTTGCCTTCATAATCGTGACTCCGGTTCAAATCCGATCGAAGTGTATCAACTCTCTTTCCTTCTTATCACAAAGAAGCCTGAGAGATTTCCTCTCATTCAAGGCTTTATGCAACTTAGCCTCGCAGCGAAGCAGCTCAGACTTGAGCTTATTGAAGGCCTTTAAGAAAGGAGGTTCAGTTAAAAATAAGAAAGTACGAAGTTGGAAAAATTATAACAACTTCAAAACTCACCATGGAACAAAGTCGCTGAGCTTCTTCGAAGGTCGATTTCGCATCTACCGGCTCGATCTCATCGGCCCCAATAGAGCAACCTGACGACCGAGAACCAGCCACCAAATCAGGTAATGAAGGACCTTCGTCCTTCCTCCCTTGTTGAATCTCTCCCTCGGGGGGGGGGGGGGGGGGGGGCTCCTGGTTCGAGCCATCAATATAGAGTCATCCTCTCCAGGCGCATTGATGTCCACGAAACGACCAATAGATGTGAGATCTTTGTCAATGACAACACCCTCCTTGCGCCCCCGGGCGGGTCCTGCTTTGTTGTGGGAATCCTCGTCTTCCGAGGATATTTTTATTTTATTATCCTTCTCTTAGAAGTCGAAGGCCCTTCCTCCTCCTCGAAAGGGGACGGTCTCACCTTAGAAAACTCATCAATGCCTGCAACAAAGAAATTAGTGTACATAAAGGAAAGTACTCCTCGAGAGAAGGGCTACACAAAAACATACCATGATGCTTAGCCTCCCATTTGCCTTTCAACAAGTCTCGCCACTTGCGCTCATCATAATTTGAAGAGGGTGCTAGTTTGCGGGCCCAACCCGCAAAATCGGGGACCTCATTTGGCATCCACGAGATCGCTGTGGAGAAATGAATAAAACGTTCTTACGGAGTCTACCTCCACCTAGAATAAAAATGATAAAGTACAGCATGTCACTTACGTTTAAAATTCCATTTCTCGGGGAATGGCAGGAATGATGTCAGCTGTCCTTGATCGAATAAACTGACTCATCCACCCTCGATCCCTATCCTCATCATTGCTGTAAATAAAGGGCTTGGTGGATCGGCGTCATAGTGTAATGAGACCTCGGTAATGAAGAAGCCGATACAACCTCATGAAGTGACTAAGAGTGAATTCGAGCTCGGCCCTCTTGGCAAAAAATCTCATCATCAGCACGATCCGCCAGAAAGACGGATGAATTTAAGCCAAGGTAACTTGGTACCTTTGACAAAACTCGAGCACGAGTCGATCAATAGGGCCCAACGTAAAAGGGTACGTGTACACGTTCAGAAACCCCTCTACGTGGGCCATAATATCTTCTTCCCGGGAAGGTATCTGCAGCATTACCTTCTCTCCCCATCCGCAGTCTCTCCTCACAGCCTCGAGGTATCTCTTTTCTATTGATCGAATCAATCTCGATGCATGTTCTTGGTGTCCCGTAATGTTGAGAGGTTTCTCTATCGTGAAATCTTTCATCGAGACGAAGTAGTTCGAAGTTAGATCGCCTAGCGCCGGCGGTGTACCACTGTCCGGGCAGGAAGCAGAGGTGGGACTTCCCTCTTTCTGGTGAGCGGATTTTGGCATAGTAGCCATGATTCCTTCAAAACGAGAAAGGGAAGATGAAAACCCAGGTAAAATCTTTGATCTGATGTGGCACTGGAACTAGCGAGAAAAAGGAAGTCTATAATGAAAGGTAGTTGCACAAAGCGGAAAATCCCTCAATGAAAGAAAAGCAAGTATATATATAAGAAGGGCGACAATTATTCATTAACATTGATATCCAATCAGCTCTGACAAAGAAATTATGGATTTTAGGGAAATGTACTGACAGGGCCACTTCGGTCACTTCACGGTCATATCATAGGAATGATGTCACCGCACAGTGTTCGAGGGATCAAGTATTCTAATCGATTCCTTACCAACCCGACCTAGGGAAGGTATGCGATTGAGATCAGAACAACCCGACCTAGAGGGTATCTGTCGCTCCAAGACCAAGCTTGAAAGAGTTAAGTTCAACTCCGAAGCTTGACTTTTTCATATACGCTAAAAGGCAAAACTTTGAAGGCATCAAACGAGAAAATCCTTTGCATTCCAAAAATATGTTTACAAGGTTGCATTTACAAAACTCCCACGTGGAGCCCGCATAAAAAAGAAGAAGGAGTAAAAAAAAATTAGAGATGACCTAGTCTTCATCTTCGCTACTCCCCGAGCCACTTGCAAAGCCCTCATCTGAAGTAGTCGGAGCTGCTGCCTCCTCTTCCAAGGCCTTCGCTTCTTCGATCTCAGTAGAGAGATCGAAACCCTTTGCGTGAATTTCCTCAAAGGCCTGCCTCCGGGCTTCTAATCAAGCATGTGCAAGGGACCGATCCAATTTGAGCTTGACCTCTTCAGATATCTCCCTGGCTCGAGTATTTTCTGCAGAAACATCTTCTCGATACGAGAATATGAGTGCATCGGCTTTCGACTTGGCCGTGGTAATTCGGCAGCCGATTCATCATGAAGCGCCTTAAATTTGTGAGCCTCTTATTTAACGCCTTGAAGAAGACTCTGAGTCGAGGCCAGCTCCTCCCTAAGAGTATCCCTCTCTGAGGCCATGTGTCCTTGTGCCGCTTTGCTCGAGAACTCGCTATCTTTGGCTGCAATCTCTTCCCAAAGCTGCCCCACTAGGGCATCCTTTTGCTCAATCTGAAAATGCCGAGTCAAGGTAATAAACACCAAGCCATGAAAACAAAAGGCGAGCTTGTGAATACCAAACTACCTGCTCGATGAAGTTGACTCGCTCCTGGAGCGCCTTCTCCGAGAGTCAATCAACTCCTCTTCCTTTTGGGCATACGAAGCCTTCAACTCATTCGACTCCAACGTAATCTTATCAAACTCCTCCTCACGATGAGCCAGCTCGTCTCGTAACTTGGAGAAGGCCTGATCATACAGTTTCGTGACCTACAGCGCAAGGGAAAGAAGTTATAAAGACAAGGTCCAAAACTCAAAGCACGAAGGTTATGTCAAAGGAAAAAATCACCTGTTTTTGGAGTCTCTCAGCCTCCTCGCTGATAACGGGGGCATCGAGATCGGCATCCTCCTCGACTCCGGCAAAGTAATCTCTAAATAAATCATCCTCCCTCTGGGAGGCCCTGCACCGGAAGCTTCCATGTTCTGGGCATCCCGTATTTACCCTGGTGATAATGATGGGCCCGATTGAAGATCTCCTATGACATTAACCTCTATCGGGGCTTCCTCACGTCCTCGAAGAATCTCAGGGCTGGAGCTTCCAAATTCGCCAACCAAGTGTTTGTCGGCACAAGTTGTATCCTGTCCGTTGGTTGGCTCAGGGAATGCATCTAAACCCTCCTTGAGAGCCTCCTCAATACGAGGTGGGGCCACATTGGCCACCTCCGACTCAGCAGTCTTTTGACCAGCAACTTTCGAAGCATCAGCGCTTCGTCTTGCCCTATGCACCAATGGACGACTGTCATCGTCTTCGTCTTCAGTATGAAGACTGTCAGTAGCTGCCGAAGTTAAGACCGTAGCATCGGTCTTGGGCTTTCGAGCCTTAGCTCTCTTGGGTTTCGGGGACTCTGCCGGCACCTCCTTCTTTTTTTTGGTCCTTGGCAGGTCTTTGGGTCTCTTCTTCGCGAGGAGGAGGCGGTCTCATTGAAACGGCTTCCCTGAGGCCTGCACAAACATAAAATATCAAACATATCGCTAAGAAATCTACTCATAAGGAACTTAGAAGTGATAGTGGTAAGGGTGTACCATGTTTTTGGCCTGCCATTGCGTCTTTGCCAAATCACGCCAAATACGCTTATCATACGAGGAGGTGGAATCCAAGGTTTAACCCATCCCAGGAGGTCCTTCACCGCGCCGGGGAACTACATGGTGGCTATACAACCAGAAGAGAATCAATTCGAAAAGAAAGGGATTAGTTCAAAAGGGGAAAATGAAGGCATTCAGATGGTGAAACATGCTCGGAAAAGGAAGGCATTCAGATGGTGAAACATGCTCAGTGTAGTGACACTTACGTCTCATATTTCACTCCTCAGGGAATGGCATCTGCTCAGCATGGATGAGGTCCGAGGTCCTGATCGAACAAACCGGCTCATCCACCCCCGGTCTTTATCTTCATCAATGTAAGCAAAGAATGCTTTGGTGGCTCAGTGCTGCAGCTTGACTAGCCCCCCTCGATAGAGACGAGGGCTGTACAATCTAATCAGATGGTCGAGGGTAAAAGATATCCCCTCGACCATGTTAGAGAAATGTCTAATCAAATAGACAATTCTCCAAAAAGAAGGATAAATTTTACCAAGCATCACTCGATATTGACGGCAAAAATAAGGATCACCGGGTCTATCGGTGGAGAAGAAGAATCTATGGGGCCTAAGGTAAAAGGGTACGTATATACACTGAGGAAACCAATTTTGTGTGTAATTACACTTTCTTCCGATGAAGGGATTTCCACTTGCACCGCCTCCCCCTAGCGGCAATCTATCTTTACCTTCTTTGCATCGGTTACTAAACTTATGTACCGAGACATGGGCTCACATCAGCCAGGTACCGATGGATGTTTATCAATTTTGAGATCAGAGGATATCTCGCAGGGCATAGGGATTCACTCCTTAATACAGGGAGGAGCTTTTGTTTTGCTCTTAGACGAGCGTGACGAAGTAGGGGCTTCCTCTTTTCGAGGGAGAATTTTTGAAGTTCTTCCCATGGTTATAGCAAAGTTTCAAAGTAAGATGATGAAAAGGTGAACATAGAAGAAGGATGAAGACATGAAACTGTTAGTGAAGATTTGAAGGTTTGAAAATGTTGTAAATGTTTAAAAGATAGGGAATGAAGTATTTATAAGAGTCACCTAAGTGTATTGGAGGAGTCGAAAGGGCGACCAATGGCGGTTTATGGGCTTTTCGAGAACCGTTCTGACAAAGACCTCTGTACAACCTTTCCGTCACATTATTTAATGATCTCACGTGGCTGACGTCATAATGGAGAAATCGAAGAGGCAAGAATTCAAGACCGTTTCTTATCATTTCATTCTAAGAAACGCGGGGACTATCTGTATACGGCTAAAATCGGAGAGTCCGATTTTGAGGCCACTGCGGCATTCCGCGCCCGGCCTCGAGAAACTCGGAGCAGAGTTCGAAGCTTGGCCCCGAGGTGTATCCCTCGATGGAGCATATCGAAGGTTCCCTGTGCTCGACCTCGGGGCAGTACAAATCGATGACCGTCATGGAAAGGCGGGAAATTCCCAAGGGCACGTGGTTAGAGCTGACCAAGTCTACAACGATAGTACAAGTCCGTACTGAGCCATTAAATAGTTGTACCAATATCATTGCCTTGTCATAATTATACATGTACTATGTTGGGATTCCCCCTCCTACATAAAGGGGACCCTTGTCATTTTGTAAGAGGGATGAATATTCAATACCACATAACATTCTCTGCTTTTCTTATCTAAGTCTGCTCAACAATTGTTCCACTGATTTATTGCCTTCATTTATTGTGTTCATTAATTGTTCTTCATTTATTACTCATTATTCACCATTAAAGGCTATCCTGAGGCCCCAATACTATTGTTTCTTCGTCGATCGCCTACTAACAACTGCCTTAGCTCGACCTCGAGGCCCTTGTTCAAGAAAGCTCGAGGTCCCTGACCTTGTGATAATCTTTGTTTGCATACTTTATTTTCTTACTTGCTCTTAGCGTCATTCTTCTAACAACTAGTATTAGAATAAATCACATATTTTTTAGAACCACAAAATCAAATTTAATTGTCAATATCATTTTCAAGGTAAACAACTATCAAATCCTAATAGTGACCAACTATGTATTCGTGTAAAATATAATCGACCATTAAATGACATGAGAAACTCTTTTCTTTTTTCATTCAATCGCACCGGCCAAGGTCTTTGTTTGATAATTTATAATTCATGACAACACGGAGCTTAAACTCATTACCAAGAGCTGAAATTTTTTATTTTGATCAATCACTAATTCTACAAGTATTTAATCATACCCAATATCCTTTTAACAATCTCCATAGGGCCATATATGTCTAGTATCAAAGCACAATAATAACTTATCAATTACTATGACGATCTCGGGTAAAAGGAGACTCTTACATCACATTCTTCAAGAGAATATCCTATTGATAATTTATGGTAATTCTAACCATTAGGAATTATCCTATGAGTGAGTTCACTGATCATATCTTCATATGCATCATCTATCTATGTGATTTAGTTAATGAGATCAACTAATCTTCATCCCATAAGGAATGTCACATAAATATTGATCTAACCCAATCGGTAATATCCAGTTAATAATCCTACTATCAAGAAAAAAGTTAGATTAAATTGTAAGAGACTTCACACTCATTATCATGATCTCCATCATGATGACAAGTCTCAAGATTTAATCAAGGATATAATTAAATTAATCAAATAATTAGTAATAACTATGATTATCAAATATCAAATGACTTTCACAAAAATATGTTCAAATCATCAAATATGAGATAGAATCTAGGGCATATCAACTATATCCCTAACAATCTCCCACTTGCACCATAGCCAATCGCTCTTGTACTTCATTCCCATTTTCCACTCGTGTTTGTCAAACTCCTTTGCCCAAGAGCTATAGTGAATGGTTCTGCAATATTTTTCTTTCCATCAACCTTTTGAATCTCGATATCTCCACGTTCATGATTTCTCTTATCAAGTGATACTTTCGGAGAACGTTTTTGGATGTC
This sequence comes from Nicotiana knightiana, assembly GCA_005239525.1. NCBI lineage: Eukaryota > Viridiplantae > Streptophyta > Magnoliopsida > Solanales > Solanaceae > Nicotiana > Nicotiana knightiana. The sequence goes on along the minus strand of ML404333.1, from coordinate 91,367 downwards.
TCTAGTATTGTCACACAACAATGAAACTGCGGCTTCTATTGAAGGAACCACACCAAGTTCAATTAAGAACTTTTTCATCCATACAACTTCCTTAGCAGCTTCACTAGCTGCAATATATTATGCTATATTATGCTTCCGTCACTGAATCAACTACTATTTGTAACTTTTCCAATTCACTGCACCACCATTTAAGGTGAATGCATAACCAGAAATAGATTTGCTATCATCTCCAACTGAAGAGAAACTTGCATCATTATAACCTTCAAGTTTCAACTCAGAATCTCCATAAATTGAGGAATTGGTCTTTAATCCTTCTTAAGTATTTAAGAGTCTTCACCGCCTTCCAATGTTCCTCATCAAGATTTGCCTGATATAGGCTAGTCACTCCTAGTGCATAAGCCACAAAAGGACGTGTACATGTTATGGTATACATGATATCTCCCACTAGACTAGCGTATGAGATCCTATTCATGCGTTCTCTCTCTTCAAGGTTTTTAGGACAATCCTCCCTACTGAGAGTAATTTTAGTACCTATCGGTAGATAGATTCTTTTGGAATTATCCATGTTATACCTTTTCAAAATGGTATTAATGTACAAATACTGAGAAAGTCCAAGCAGCTTCCTCGATCTATCTCTATAGATCTTTATTTTCAATGTCTAAGCCACTTCTCCAAAGTCTTTCTGAACTGTTTAGATAGCCAAATCTTATTACTTTGCATTGCTGGTTTATCATTTCCTATGAGCAATATATCATCAACATACAGTACTAAGAATATAATTATGCTCCCACTAACATTTTGTACACACAAGGTTCTTCTTTGCATCTAACAAATTGGATATGCCATTATTAATGAACATGGGCTGATCTATTTGAAAGCATGGTGGTTCACGTTTTTCTATATCATATATAGTACTATTATATCTCTTCAAATCTTCACTTTTTTATATATATAGATTACGAATTCAACTGAATTTCATATTTTTGAAGAGGCATTAAGCTTAGATAATACTGTAATATAAACTTATATAGACTCAAACTAGTGTATCGGAGCAAGACACAACTTGTAAGACTAGATTGATTTCACTTAATAACATTAATTGAATAGAATATAAAAAATTAGTTAAAATACTTGAAATAACTAGGGTTTCTATTCTCGGTACCCCTTTTGATCTGTATTATCGCTTTTCATCGGCCAAACAGACGTTCACATTAGACGTAACATCTGAAATATGCCATATGGCCCACCAAAACTTGGAATGTGCAGTCAATTGACAATAGTGATCTATTAGGGGAAAGTATGTGAGTATCATGATTTACTTTCATAATTGATGATGTGTAAAAGTTGATCGAGCTATTAAGGAAAGTGCTATGTTTACAGCTAATTGATCTCTTTATTTTAGACGAATAACAATTTCACATGCTTACTTAGTAGGCGTTTGGATAATAAATTTCAAGGTTTTTTTTCAAATTTGGAATTTCACAAAAATTTGATTTGAAGATGAAGTTGTGTTTGGTTATAATTTTTGCAACATATTTGGAATCATGAAACATAATTTATACCCCACAATTCATAAAAAATATTAAAACTATCCCGACTTGGTTATCCTACTTGAAACAAACAATCAAACATGTTGATTGTTTAACTGTACAAACAAGCTCTAATAAATATTGTAGTGGCTCCTTCAGCTAAAGTATAAATTATAGATCTTAATAGTGAATGTTAAAATATATCCAAGGCCGCTCAATCAGATGGTGAGTAGTTGTAGGTGTTACCTAGGTTTAATAACTGATTGATTCCTTTTATAAGTTTTTAAAAATATAGAGTAAATTTTTAAAACTTAAAAATACCAAAACTCTAATTTTCCATTGAAAAACTACTTCTCATCAATTTTTCAAATTCGAAAACGCATTTCAAGTTAGATTTGAAAAGTTGTAGAAATATCATAACCAAACATTGTTTTGAAAAAAAAATTTTAAAAAAAAGGAAAAACTTTCTTATGTCCAAACGGGCTCTTAGTCTCCACCATCCAATAATTTCTTTGCTAGATTTTTTGTACCGTAATATCACGTAAAATTAAGCAAAATTTATTAGTAATTTGTATCATTACAAAGATTAATGTGTTCCAGCCTAAGGTTTAACGCTTTTTTCTTTTCTTTCTTTGCTAGGAAGAAGCATGTTATTACAACAAGATACTAAGCTATCACATAGAAGGAACTTGTTAGGTGTGAGAACAAAGTCCTATATTGGTAGCTGAAAAGATTGGGAGACTACATATTAGGTGTAAGGATATCTTAAAGGTGAGAGGCCATTTGAGAAAAACTGTGCGGGCTTGGCCCAAAGCGGACAATATCATGCCATGTTAAGAGAATCTTTGGGCCATTTTAATCCAACAAATGATATCGGAGCCCAATTTCGGCGGGATAAGTGTGAAGATGGCAAAGTGATGTGGGGGCGGTGCGCACACAAGAAGTTGTTACTTGCGGACTTCGGTTGCCATAATACTCTAACATTGTGGGTGACACACAGTGAATCGCGGAAGAGGCATGTGGATAGTGGTAGCGGTCCACGTGAAACTTATTTTGAGAGGGAGATTGTTAGGTGTGCGAATAGAGTCCCATATTGGTATCTGAAAAGATTGGGAGACTACATGTAAGGTTTAGGAATCTCTTAATGGTGAGAGGCCTTTTAGGGAAAACCGTACAAGATAAGCCTGCAAAGATAGTTCCACCAGAGAATGATGTTAAAGGCACCTAGGTTTATTAGTAATACTTGGAAGAATACCTTGCTATTGAACGTGTCATTATCGCTTCTACGATTTCTACACTCCATTGAAAACATCAGAATATGGATCCAACTGCAATCATTGAATATCTTAAGAAAATGGTTGATACACAGTTGGACATTGGAAACACTCCAGTTGGACCCCATGCTAATCATGTGATTGATCTTACCGAAGAACTTGAGAAGTTAGGGTACAAGCTTGGTAAAGAACTTTCTGAAGATTTGATCTTACAGTTAGTATATGATGTTGAATGTTTTCACTGTAAGAATAAATGGCATTGGAAGAGAAACTGCAAGGAGTATCTTGCAACTCTAAAGGATAAGAAACAAGGTGAGACATTGATGAAAAATATTATTAAGGTTTCTTTAGCTACTACTAATTCTTCACTATGGGTATTAGATAGTGGCAATGGTTATTACATCTGCAATATGTTGCAAGGGTTCAAGATAAGTAGGAGTTTGAAGAAAGGAGAAGTTAATCTAAAAGTTGGAAATGGTTCAAAAGTTATAGCCATAGTTGAAGGATTAATTTCTTTAATAATGCCCTCGGGTAAAGTACTTATGTTGGATGATTGTTATTATGTCCCTAAATTTGTTTCTAACATAATTTCAGCTTCTATGTTGGACAAGCATGGGTTTCGCATTAAAATAGGCAATGGTATTTGCTCTATTTATTATGGTGATGATTTATATGTGAATGGCTATCTCCAACATGATGTTTATTTCTTACCTAATGTATGTGCAAATTCGATTATACATGTTTCTAGTCTTAAGAGAAAAAGAAATGATAAAGTAAATCATACATACCTTTGGCATTGTAGGCTTGGTCATATTAGAGAAAAAGAATTAACAAGTTGTACAAGGAAGGGTACCTTGATAAGTATGATTTTGAATCATATCCAACATGTGAATCTTGTCTCAAAGAAAAAGTGACCAAATATCCATTTATTGGAATTGGAAAGAGCCTCTAAATTATTGGGACTAATTCATATAGATGTTTGTGGACCCATGAAAATTCAAGCTAGAGGTGGATATTATTACTCCATCACCTTCACTGATGGTATATCAAGATACAGATTCAAAAGGTTCCGTAGTGAAGTTGAGAAATAGCCTGGTAAAAGTATCAAAATACTATGGTCTGATAGAGGTGGAGCATATCTTAGTGAGATTTCACTAGGTATCTCAAAGAGAATGTGATTCTCTCACAGTGGACACCTCCAGGAACACCACAATATAATGGTGTGTCTAAAAGAAGTAATTGAACCTTATTAGATATGGTGAGATCTATGATGGGCTTCACTAATCTTCAAATAAATTTATGAGAATATGCTTTAGAAGTAGCAACATACTTACTTAATGAAGTTCCCACTAAATCAGTCTCTATAATACCATATGAGATATGGAAAGGACATAAGCCTAACCTTATACATATTAGAGTTTGGGGTTGTCCATCTTATGTTAAGAGATTGCAGTCTAATAAAATTGAGTCAAGATCTAATAAGTGAAGGTCCATTTGGTATTCCAAAGAAACAACGGGATATTATTTCTTTTACCCTTCTGACCATAAAGTGTTTGTGGCTAGAGGTGCAACCTTTTTGGAAAGGGAATTTCTTTTAGAAGGAAATTATAGTGGAGAAATATAGAACTTGATGAAGTTCAAGAAATTAATGAATCAACACAAAATCAAGATCATGAGACACAAGTTGAAGAACCTTTATTGGATGTGTTAAAGTTGACAAGGAAGTTGCAATCTTTAATGGTTGAAGTTCAAGAACTAAATGTAATTTAAGAACATGTTTATGAACCAGTTCCAGCCCAAATTGAACAACAACTAAATCCATCACAAGGTGAGCAAGTTGTACAAGAAACTCTTAGAAGGTCTACATGAGAACACATGTACCAACTAGATTAAATCTAATTGTACAAAATGATGCATCAAATAAGGTTGATCATAATGATGCTGACCCTAAGACCTATGAAGAGGTGATACAAGGTTTTGAATATGAGAAATGGCAAAAGGCCATGAAATCTGAAATGGAATATGGACTTTAGTTGAACCTTGAAGGACATAAACCCTATAGGGCATAAATGGATTTTTAAGAAAAAGATTGGAGCAGACGGAAAGGCGAAGAACTATAAAGCCCATCTTGTTGCCAAGTGATATCGTCAAAAGGAAAAAATCGACTATAGCGAGACTTCCTCTCCCGTGGAAATTCTAAAATCAATTCGGATTTTGCTTGCTAGAGCGGCATACTCTGATTATGAAATATGACAAAAGGATGTGATAACAACTTTCCTTAATGGTGAGCTAGAATAGGATGTGTACATGACACAACCTGAAGGTTTCATTTCTCCGTCTGATCATTATAAAATTTGCAGCTTCAAAGATCTATTTATGGACTAAAACAAGCTTCTCAAATTTGGAATATTCGCTTTAACAAGACAATTGAAAAGTTCAATTTAAATCTTCAAATCTATGAAAGTGTAGCGCTCTTCGGGACGGGTAAATACGACAACAATTTTGCAAATACACCGTACTCCGGCATGGGGCCAAGCCCAACCAATAATGAAGGATAAGAAGAGTAAGACATCGTCTTTTCTTTAAAGCAAAAAATCAAAAAGAGAAACAAAAAAGGCGATGTCATTCCTTATTCATTAATGAAAACAGTAAAAGTGACTGTGTATGGGTAAAATCGGGGACAACTTCCCTAATAAAGAGACGAGAGGGAAGCACGATCCAACGCAACTTCAAGAGAAGCCATAGGGTCCCTCATATCAGAGCTCGGGAGGGATGAACGATGTATTTGCGATCGGGCACGGCTAAACAGCGGATCTAGGACAAGTACCATTTCGAGACCGTGGGAAAAAGTGAACAGTTGATCATGAAAAGTAAGGAGCCGTGATATTCACCCTCAGTTAGATATTACAGTGCAAATTCCATCCGATATCAAATGCGGATCGACATTTATCAAAAAGGAAGATTTTTACTGTCACGACCCAAAATCCTAACTGAGGTCGTGATGGCGCCCAACAGCGGGGTCAGGCAAGCCGACTCTAAAGTTACTAAAGGTTCCTTCTTATTAGTTTAAAACACTTTAAAATATACTCAGTTTTTGAAAGTTAAAGCATGATTTGACAAGGATAATTAGCCAATTTTAATCAAAACAGTCATGATGAGGAATGAGCCAAGATGTATATATATACAAACCCGTACACCAAAATGACAACTACGTGTGTGCCAGGAACTAGTGTCACAAGTCCTACGGGCATACTAACAGAATATACAAAACATAATATACAATCCCACTGTCTGAAAGGAATAGATGGGAAATAAGCAAAAGAAATCTCCAAGGTGCCGCCGAGGATCGTCAGGAGCAGCAGCTCACCATGAAGTCAGGTCCAACTGAGATCAGAATCGAGATCCGGTCGGATAACCAAATGCACCAGTCTCAGAACCTGTACAATTAAGTACATAAGTGCAGCATGAATACATAAACAAATATGTACCTAGTGAGTATCCCGCCTAACCTCGAAGAGATAGTGACGAGAGGTAGACTTGATACTTACTAGGGTCAACATTTCTAAATAACATGATTTAATAGGAACTAGGCATGTATAACAGTCGTAGAAATCACAAGAGATATATCATCAAGTATGGTTCTATTTACCTTACATGTCAAATTTCACTAACACATAATGTGTAAATTCCCTCATTAACATGAACCAATTTGTATAATTACAACAAATTCCCAGTGAATCATACATCACATAATAGGCCGGACACGTACGGCGGAAGTGTCACGAAAAATAAATGTGCACTGCCGAGGATCGAACGGCTCGAACCATAGATGCATCTATTACCCCGCTCGCGAATCGAACATGCGACGTGGTTGACATAATAGTAGGGCTATTTCTCTCACGAATCATATATGTGACGCGGTGGCGCATACATACATAAAATCATCAATTTTTAGGGAATTATCAGAGATTATTCTTTAAGGCAAGAAACTAAGTAATATACCATGGATCACAACTTCCTAACATTCTCATGCCAAATCAAGGACAATAAGCAATTCAAAATACGTTTAGGAATACATGTAAGGCCCATATAAGCATGCTCGTGAGTCCTAGAACTACCCAACATAACATAGTAGTAGCTGCGCACGAACTCTCGTCACTTCGCGTGCGTAGCCCCCGCAAATAAGGACATGCAATTATTTATAATCATCTATGGGGACAATTCCCCCTTACAAGTTAGAAAGAAGACTCAACTCGTGTCGAACCTACTCTCCGGACCAAGAACGCTCCCGAAACTCTGAACTCTACACCCGAGGACTCGAAACTAGCCAAATGTTATACAAATTCATTTATTTATGCTCAAAATATGGAAATTCTCCTACTCATTTAGTAAATTTTCCATTCTTGAAGAAATTCTAAAATCCAACCCCGGGCCCACATGCTCGGATTCCAAAAATCCTCGAAGGAAACACACACCCATAGCCTAAGGATCATTAATATACAATTTCTACTTGATTTCATAGCTAATTTACGGGTAAATTCTCAAATTATCAAAAGCCCTAGGTTACTACCCCATTATTGAATTTCCACTAATTTAGGTAGTTCATTAAGCTAGTATTCCATTCATGAAGCTAATATTAGAGTAGAATTTACTTACCTTCAATAACCAAGTTGTTTGCCCCTCTAAAATGGTGGAAATCACCCCAAGGAAGAAGAAGAAGATAAGGGAAATGAGTTAATTCCCATGTATAAAAACACACTGTCTGAACAGTGTTTTCGCACCTGCGGCTCGAGGACCGCACCTGCGGTCTCGCACCTACGAGCAACGGCTCGCACCTGCGGAAATGGACTAGGATGCTTGGGCCCGCACTTGCGGCTCCGCTCCTGTGGAATTTTATCCGCACCTGAGAGAATTGACCTGATCACCGAGGGCCGCACCTGCGAGGTTGGGACCGCAGGAGCGGTCCTGCACCTGCGACTGGGCAACCGCACCTGCGGTCACACCGGAACAGGTGCACCAGCAGCTAATGCAGTTGGTTTTTTGCCTCGTGTGGTGTCTGGGAGGCACCTGGGCCCACCCGAGCCCCCGTCCAAATATACCAACGAGTCCCAAATCATAATACGAACTCGCTCGATCCTTCGGAACACCCAAAATAACGCTAAAACTCAAAATCACACCTCAAAACCCCTAGAACCAAACTTAGGAACTTTAAGTTTTCTCGACTTCTCTAACAACGTGCCGAAACGACCTATACTACTCGGAATGACACCAAATTTTTCAGGCAAGTCATAAATGATATAATGGAACTATTCCCGGTCTCAGAATTCCGTTCGGACCTAGATATCGCAAAAAACACGTCCCAAACCATAATAGGAACTTAAGGAACTCTTAATTCAATATTGGGCGCCGAAACGCTCCCTTGTCATCAGAAACCCATTTCGAACATACGCTAGGTCCAGAATCATCATACGAAGCTATCGGAATCGTCGAAACTCGATTCCGAGGTTGTTTACTAAAAATGTTGACGGAAGTCAAACTTGGCCTTAAAGGCCAACCTTAAGGAACCAAATGCTCTTATAGCACTCTAAACACCTCCGAATCTCGGACCACTAGTCCCCGCAAGTCATAAATCATAATAAGCCACTATGGGAAGTTTTATTTAGGGGAATGGTGTCCGATAACACAAAACGACTGGTCGGGTCGTTACATTTACTTTATTTAGACTTGTACTAGGATTGAAATTCTCCTACTATATAAAAGGAGGAAGAAATTTATTCATTCGGACACACTGTTAACACACATTTCAAAGCAATAAAAGCTTATTTTTTTCTTCTATCTATTATCCAAAGTGTTCTTCAGTTACTCTCGTATTTAATTGCGACTGAGCCCATATCAAGGGTTCGATCGAGGCCGAATTTCAGTGTTCAACTTAAGACCAGACCTGATTGTTTATTCTTTGTCTAATCTTATTATTTACTGTTCTTAGGTCATTTGTATTGAATTAAACCACGTATCTTTTCAACAACATAAAAATTTAATTGTCACTCATTTTTAAGGGTAAATAGTTTGGCGTCTACCGTGGGGAAAAGGATAATAGTGGTGATTTGGTACGAATCCCATAACACACCCTATTTTACACTTATTCTTTCAAGTTTTGATTTCAAGTTAACCTAAGGATATCAAATTCCTATTCTTCTCACTTGAACGTTGATGCCGAGTCAGGCCACCACGACGAAAATAATAACGTGGTACTTAGCAATGAAGTGCTCCCTGTTGATCCTAATGGTGTCCCGGTCGCCTACCCGGTTGATGCTAACTCATAAGTTTTCATCAACATACATCTACCAACCTACCCCAAAAATAGCATTCACGGCACCCCGATCATCGGCTCGAGAGGCACCGGAAGGGGAAGGTGATGGGGTTAGCTTGCGGTTGATTTTTGAGATGTTACAAGGTCAGCAAGTGGTGATAGCACAATTTCAGACTCAGAGTTACGTACCTAACAGGAATGAGCCCAGGCGGATTAGGGAAAACACTCGAAGGGATGATCAAGATGCCGTGAAACCGGATGAAATTGGGCTTGGGGAAGGTTTCGAGGTGAAGAAGATGCTCGAGGCATTGACAAAACGGGTGGAGTCTGGTGAGAAAAAGATAGATGCCAATGACAAGAAGGTGGAAATTTATAACTCTAGGGTCGATCAAATCCGGGACACCCGCAATATTAAAGGGGCCAAATTCCAAAAAATTCGTTCAGAAGCATTTTCCTCCGAGTATTTTTTAATGCCCGACGTTCCCAAGTATAATGGGACCACATATCCCAACGAACAAGTGACGTTATATATGTGCGCGATCAAGGGGAATGATCTGGAAGATGACGATATCGAGTCATTTTTATTGAAATATTTGGGGAAACCCTGTCCAAGAGAGCAATGACATGCTATCACAACTTGCGTCTGAATTCTATTAATTCATTTGCTATGCTTGTACATGATTTCGTAAAGGCCCATGCAGGAACCATCAAGGTCGAGACGAGGAAGTCGGACCTTTTCAAAGTCAATCAAATAGATAACGAGATGCTTAGGGAGTTCATATCGAGGTTGCAAATGGAATGAATGGACCTGCCTCTGGTCGCAGATGATTGGGCCTTTCAGGTATTTACTCAAGGGCTCAACCCCCAAAGTTATGTGGCTTCTCAAAAATCAAAGTAAAACTTGGTGGAGTACCCAGCGATCACTTGGGTCGACGTCCATAACAAGTATCAACCGAAGAGTAGAGTCGAGGACGATCAACTAGGGTCCCCCCGGGGTCTGTTTACCCAAATAGAGCAAATGACAAATCAAACAGAATCATCAACCAAGATACAAGGCCGGTCTGAGATCGACACCCTTTGTACGATATGGATCGGAGGGGAAATCGATCCGGTCACTACCCGGCCAAGAAAAAAAAGAGAAGTGATCAAGATCGAGCAGCCGAGGAGTGATGAGAAAAATCAGTTTTGACAGGTCACTCAGAGGTAGGGGAACACCGAGATTATTGGAATATAAGTTAAATGTAGATGCTGCAAGTATAGTGTCGGCTATGGGACACATCAAAGAAACCAAGTGGTCTAGACCACTACAATCCAATCTCGTATAGAGGGATCACAGCTTGGTGTGTAAGTACCATGACACTCATGGTCATAGGATTGAAGATTGTCGACAACTGAGGGAAGAAATGGCCCGATTATTCAACAATAGGCACCTTCGATAATTCCTAAGTGAAGGGACTAAATATCATTTCAAAAATAGGGATGTCAACAAATAGGTCGAACAGAAGGATCCCCAACATGTGATCAACATGATCATTGGGGGTGGATATCCTGAGCCAATGGCACCAAAGTTTTTATCACAAGGGAGAAATGCACCCGGGATTATGTCCAAGAAGGGTCATCTCGTTTAATGACGAAGACGCCAAGGGCGTCATCCAGCCTCATAATAATGTACTGGTAATATTCTTGCTTATCAATAAATCTTGAGTTAAATGTGTGTTGATTGATCCAGGTAGCTCGGGCAACGTCATCCGATGGAGGGTCGTAGAGCAACTGGGATTGTTGGACCAAATCATACTGGCCATCTGGGTGTTGAACGGGTTCAACATGGCATATGAGATAACGAAGGGTGGGGTAACTTTACCAGTAAACACTTCCGGGAGCATCTAGGAAACAAAGTTCTACGTGATCGAGGGGGATATGAGGTACAATGCCTTGTTCAGAAGGCCATGGGTTCACAGCATGAGGGCGGTGCCTTCAACCTTACATCAGGAGCTGAAATTTCCCACTCGGGGAGCAATCAAAAAAGTTTACGAGGAATAGCTGACCACAAAGAATAAGTTTGTTGTTAATGAAGTAATCCCAGTGCTCGCAATTGCGACATCAAAAATCAAGGAACTGGCTGAAAAAAGGAAACCAAATAGCAATCAATGTTCCCGACCTCAACCGGGCCGGGAAAATAAAAATAGTGCGTGACTGACTAAGAGGATGATTAGGACGTCCCGAGATCTTTCATAGCACCCGATGCCACTAATTCAACAATTGAGGAATTGGAGCAGGTTATACTGATCGAGCATTTACCATGTCGAAAGGTATACCTGGGCATGGGACTAACTCCCGAGCTCAGGAAAAAACTTATTGATTTTCTTAAAGCTATTGCCGATTGTTTCGCCTGGTGCCATATTGACATTAAAGGGATTCCACTGGATTTAACAACTCACAATTTGAGCCAGGATCTGAAGTTCCATCCGGTCAAGCAAAAGAAAAGGCTGCAGTCCGAGATTAAATCTACATTCATCAAAGACGAGGTATTTAAACGTAGTAGTCATACCTAAAAAAGGAAACAAACTTAAAATGTTTGTAGATTATATCTAAACAAAGCATGACCGAAGGATTCGATTCCTTTGAAAAATATCGATCGAATGATCGACATAAAGGCCATACACGAGATACTGAGTTTTCTCGATGCTTATTCCGAGTACAACCACATTTGAATGGACTCGGGCGATTAATAAAATACTTCTTGCATAACCAAATTCGACACTTACTGTAATACATGATGCTGTTTGGGATAAAAAATGCCGATGCCACGTACCAACGCCTAGTTAAATGGATGTTCTAAGAACAAATAAAGCTATAGAAGATATTACCGTGGTTGATAAAGTTAAGGCAATACAATGACTGGCCGAGCGGATAGCCGCATTGGAGCAGTTTATTTCGAGATTGTCAGATAAGAGCCATCAATTTTTCTCATTATTAAAAAATAAGAATGACTTGATCTTGGAGCCCGGAATGGCAACGAGCTTTAGAAGAACTCAAGCGATACCCATCGAGCCCTTCTTTGTTGCACACTCCGAAGGCAGATGAACAACTATACCTCTACTTGACGGTTTCCGAGGTCGGTGAGTGGTATCCTGGTCCAAGAAGAATAAGGAACGCAATTTCCTATTTATAATGTTAGTAGAACGCTAGGCGATGCTGAAACAAGGTATCCACACTTAAAGAAATTAGCGCTCGCCTTGTTAAGAGCTTCTAGGAAATTTAAATTATACTTTCAATGTCACCAGATATGTGTCATGACTTCGTCACCACTGAGGAATGTTATGCAAAAATTCAAGCTTTCGGTTCGATTGGCCAAATGGTCCATAGAAATTAGTGGGTAAAATATCGAGTACAAACTCCGGACCGCCATAAAATCTCAGGTTTTGGCGGACTTCGTGGCTGATTTTACGCGGGCCTTAATCCATGAGGTTGAGAAGGAATTACTGCTCACTTCCGGGACTAGCATGGGGATCTAGACCTTATTCACAGAGGTGCATCCAGCGTGAATGAGTTCGGAATAAGCATCATATTGAAACCACCTACGAGTATCGTAATTAGACAGTCTATTAGAACTGTGAAATTGACTTACAACTAAGACTAATGTTAGGCTATGATTGCAGGTCTAGAACTGGCTAAGAGCCTGGGGGCCGAAGTGATCGAGTCCAAGTGCGACTCCCTCCTCGTCGTGAACCAAGTCAACGGGACATTTGAAGTAAAAGAGGAGCATATGTGGAGTTACTTGGATAAGTTGCATGTGACCTTACATTATTTCAAGGAATGAACTCTAAAGCACGTATCTGGGAATCAAAATAATGAGGTCGATCCATTGGCAAATTTGGGGTCGTCGGTCAACTGCGGAGTACTAGTACATCTGATGAACTCGATGGTAGCAAAAGGTCACGCGAGGTGAACTTGACAAGCTTGGCTTTGGACTGGATAAATAAACACATAGACTACCTGGAGAAAGAAAAATTGCCATCAGATCCCAAGGAATAAAGATCCTTACGTGCTAAAGCTGCCAAGCTTAGCTTGGTCGGGGGGAGGGGGGATTATTAAGAAGGTCCTTTTTCGGGCCACTAGCCAGGTGCTTGGGTCCGGGGGAGACCGAATACACCATGAGAGAAGTACACGAGGGCACTTGCGAAAACCACTCGGGAGCAGAATCCCTAGTTTGAAAATTGATCAAAGCCGGTTACTAGTGGAACGAGATGGAGAAGGATGCGAAAAGGCTTCGTACAAAAATGTGATGAGTGCCAAAGACACGCCCCAATGATTTATCAACCAGGGTAAATGTTTCACCAGTCCTATCGACATGGTCGTTTATGAAATGAGGGATAGACATCGTCGGTCCCTTGATATGGGCGCCCGACAAAGACCAATACATATTTCTCATGACCAATTATTTTTCCAAGTGGGTCGAAGCTCAGACATTCAAGAAAGTTCGAGAGAAAGAGGTCATCAAATTCATCTCGAAGATTACAAAATTAAAAAGATCTTATCTACACCTTACCACCCTAGTGGGAAAAGACAAGTGGAGTCAAAAAACAAAATTATACTCCAAAACTTGAAGAAGAGATAGATCGAATCGACGGGAAAGTGGAAATAAATCTTGCCCGAAATCTTGTGGGCATATCGAACGACTTCGAAGTTAAGCATCAGCAACCCCGTTCTCTTTAGTCTACGGTGTCGAATCTCTAATCCTGATCGAGGTGGGGAACCAAGCCTAAGGTTCCAGTATGCTACCAAGACAACAAACAACGAGGCCATGACCACGAGTTTGGACTTGTTTGATGAAAGGCGAGAAGCCGCCTGGTCGGGTTAGCTACCCAAAAGCAGTAAATGGGGAGGTGCTAAAATCGAAGGGCTAACCTTCAACATTTCCAAGTTGGGGACTTGGTATTATGGAAAATTATACTGCATAACAAGAACCCAAAAGGTCCATACAAAGTTGCCGGAATAACCGTGAAGGGTTAATATAAGCTCGAGTCAGGGAACGGTGTACAACTAACGAACAACTGGAATGCGTCAGACTTAAAATGGTATTACTGTTAAGGTACGAACACAATTTACTTTGAAATATTTTATGCTTTAGACAAACTTATGCAAGTACTCAATTGAGGGTAAATTAGACAATTATGTATGAAAGCACGTGTTGTAATCTTTTTTCCCTTAGACTGGTTTTTCCCGAAGTGGGTTTTAAGGCAAGGTATTTAATGCGGCAACATTAAAACGCGCTACCTTAATTTCGAAGACCGGCTTGAGGCCGAAATTGCAGACTGCCCATACTGGACCGATCATATTCGAGCCCTCACGAGCTCAGTCTCGAATAGTGGGGGGGCCATTATGCCCTAAGTTAAGGTCGTTAGAAGACTTGCTTATTTGATATTAAAATCCAAGCTTTGAGTATTAAGATTCGTTGTATGGGTCAAACGGTCAAATGAACGGTACCCACAAAGCTCATTCTTGCCATGACAGAAAGCTACTATTCCTTCGATCATGTACTCTATATGAAAAGTAATGAAAAACATATATGCACTACATTTCATCACTTTGCATTTGCACCATCGATATATTCGTTAAGTTATTTAGAATAAATAACGGGCACAAAATCCTAAAATGCACAGGCTTCCCCAAGTTGGGGACTATTGTCCAATAATAAGATCGGATAACTGAGGCTACTGAGTCCCGAAGACACCGAGCCTATTAGGCAGGGCCGAAATGTGAAAGGCTATAGTGAACTTAAAATAGCTTAAAGACGTTTGAGTCTGTACTTAGAAGGTAATGTCCTTACATATGATTAATACCTATCAAAAGGTCACCCTCGAAAAAAAATCTCGTGTACTATTGAAACATTCAAGTACCTTAAAGTCTTCATTTTTATTGGGTATTTTGAAGCCTAAGCAACTCAGAGTTGTTATAAAAATCGGGACTCATTCAGGCTTCGGGGGAACGAGCACTCTAGATTACGTCCAATTTTGTGCCCAATTGTATGCAACGACATTAATGACACTCTTCTAATAAAGAGTTGCAAATAGATGCGTAAAAGCAAAACACACATTTTAGCCAAACAGGAAATTTGCATATATTCAAAAAATATTTACAAAGTCACGATGAAATGGCCTAAATAAACAAAAAGAAATGTACAAAAGAAAACGAAAAATAAGCTAAGGTATCTCTGCCAAGTCTTTACCTGCGACCGATCCAATATCGGAACCCTCGGGCTATACCACTTGTTGGCCTTTTCCTTCATCGCCTGGAGGTGGTCCTTGACTGATGCCAACTCCTGTTTGGTAGCCTCTTTTTTCGAGGCCAGAAGGTCGATCCTGCTCCTCAACGTCTCGACCAAAGCTTTGAGCTCGTTCATCTCGGCCTGGAGCTGGTCAATCAGGTCTACCTTCTCTTAGACCTTCGGGGTTGCCTCGTTAGCTACTCCACTTAACCTCTCATTTTTAATCTCAAATATCCTTACCTTCTCAACCAGTTTGGCATGCTACCATTTCACGGGCGAAGCATCCCTTTTAGATTTTTCCACCTCATCTTGGAGAACGGAGAGGTCCTTGAGGGCCTCGTATTTTTGCTCGCTGAGCCTTGTACATGTCCTTCTATCGGACTTGCTCCTTGAGATCAAATTTGAGCTGGCTGATTTCCATCACCGATAAAATATCTCATGATCGATCGCCAAATCTTGAGAAACAAATTAATGAGATCATGAAGACATAGTGATGTTAAATGAAATACACGAAGGACACAAAGAAAAGGGAAACGTACCTGGTTCAGTACCTGTTGTGCCTCTTTGAAGAAGGTTTCTATGTTTACCTCGTTTATCTTTGCTTGGTCCTCTTCATTCACCAAGCAATGAATATACTGGCCACCCCAATCAGTCTAGACAACACCCGGGTATCCGTCGCGATCGTAAATACGATCTTTCATTTGCGGTCGGGATCCACGCTCAGGGAGGGGAATTTCCTTACTTGCTTCGAGCTCGAGCTCGGCCCGCCTAATTCCGATGACACATCTTGTTTTGGGATCAATAGGTGACCAAACCCGGAGTAGTTCTCCAATTCGCCGATGTCCACACCCTAAAAGAACAGGTTGAGGGCCTCGTCTGCGGCCCGTGATGAGTTGTTTGGTTTCTCCTTATTGACTTGAGCCTAGTCAAATAAAGTCTCTCTATGGGATGGTGAATCCATGATGTCAATGACACATGCAGCCTCTCTCGAGGAAAGAGTAGCATCTTGGGAGGCTGTAGCTGATGGATTTCTTTCGGGCTCCCGAGCTAAGAAAGGCTCGACCTCCAGGTCACCCACCCCCCCGCTCCCGATGCGGACTTCTCTCCTTCATCAGTAGCTGGATCATAAGAGATGAACTCTAAGTCTTCATCTTCAGGCTAATCCCTGAGTTGGTAAAGGGATTCAGGGTCCGGTACCCTGGTCAGGTACTCTTCTTGTTGCTATTTCGGACCTGAATTAATACCCTATTCTTCTTGGCCTCGGCGTCCACTTCTGGAGAACCCAAAAACTTCCTCTTTATTCTATTTTCTCCCCCTTCTCCGCAGGGCCTCAGACTGTCATGGAGTGAAATATTTAGATGGAGGCGATGTATTATCGTCCTCATCCACTAGCCAGAGCTCGGTGGTCTTAGGAAAACATGGGAAAAGAGAGGAGGGACTAAGTGAAAATGACAGTTGAACATGGGAAGAAACTTGATCGAGGGGAGAACACTCATCATAGGAACGGGCCTCCCGCTTGTCTGTCACGCCCCAACCTCGGAGAGCTCGACCGGGTGAACCCGGTCGGGAAGCCTGTTAGAAACTTCCTACACAACTCGCTTATGATCAAGAGAAGCCGCGTTACCATTAGCTAAACAGCGGAAAGATCATATGCATTAACATTAGTAATTCATTCCATTTCATTTTTGCTACATCATAGATAAGTTCGCAAGATACATAAACTTTACGATTTAGTGGAACAAGAGTCCAACACACATACACATAATCTGTCTGACCCTTGTAACACCCATACACAACCCACATAACGTCTACGGAGCCTCTAGAGATACAAAATATAGTTATAATGATGCCGACGACAAGGCCCCGGTGATACCTCAAAACGTGGAAAAAATATATACAAGAGATACAATACATAAACCGGGGATGAAACGGTGCTCACCAAGACTGTTGAGGAGAGGATGCACCATTAGCTGCGATGAACACTTCCTGCTATGGAACCACCTACATCCATTTAAGATGTAGCACCCCTGGCAAAAAGGACGTTAGTACTGTCAAATAGTACTAGTATGTAAAGCTAAAATGCCATCTCAATAGAATGAATAATAATATAGGGAAAAACAGTCATGAGTTCAATAAGAGTTTCAAACAATACTAAAACATCAAGTGAGAGTCACAAAGGTTCTCAATCAATTTCCATATTATTAGGTTGGTAATCTTTGGTGCCATGTACCACAATCTCCTATGCCACTGTGTTCTTACACGAAGTCCGATCTCGACCCGATCGGCTATGTCATCTCATTTGAGACATCAACCGTATCCACAATTTCCAATCATTTCCAGCACAATTACCACCATGTGTGCAGCATGGTGTCCGATCACGGCCCGATTGGCTAGGCCATCTCATTGAGACATCCCCCTTTCAATCAATCATCTCACTTCGCATTTCTTTCCCATATTTTGATACATTGGCACGAGTGGCCTCATTTACTAAGTCGTTCTTGGCACTTGGCCGTATTTTACAATTCAAGTTTCCCTTTTTACACATTCAATAACATTATCATCAGCAATAATAAGGCCTAACATGTAAGGCATTTGTATACATAAGGGAAAGACTTGGAAGATCCTAAGCACATAGAGGTCTTTCATACAAATTGGCATAACAACCTTTATTCGATTTTTGACATGAAGTCTAAACCTTTCTTAACACATACTTTACATTTTTACACATATCCTCGAAGGGCAAGATGACATGAAAATCATTTAGTACAATTATTGAACATATATCATTCAACACAACACAGTTGGGACAGTCAATTCTAGTACAACCAATTTGGGGACTTACACCTATTTCACAAACACCGGGGTTTTCGATTCTAAGAAGAAGGGGGTTTAGCCATACATACCTCGATTGAGCCCCTTAAAACTCTACAGTGTTCCGGAATGTCCGCAACTTCAATCCATTTTACCAATGAGCACAATTGAACCCATAATTAGGAATATGATCATATTCCAAGATCACTTGAGCATTCTATCAAACACTATGTATTCATTAAGGTTTTATAGCCTTTTTAGGAAAGATTACACCAACCCATACCCCATTCTTTTCTATATATGATTTACAATTCTCTATCATTGATTAACGATTCCCCCACATATAGGAACATATGCATGCAAGGTAATCACATTCATCCCCATGAGTTATCTCACTACTGGACCATTAATAGCTATATTTTGGAATTAAGAGCTGAGGTGATGAAATCTTACCTCTTAGGATGAAGAGTTAGGTGCCTCACTTGAATATATTCAAGGTTTTAAGTGATAATTGAAGAAAAATTTGGTGAAGATTAGTTCCTCCCTCTATGACTGTCTCTCTCACTCTAGAACTATCTAAAAATAGTATCAAAATGGTCTAAAAGGGGGTGTTTTAATTAGATGTGGTCGGATTAAAAAAATAAAAAAATAGGATCCCCGACATAGATCTGCGGTCGCATATTTCTGCTGTCCGCAAATGGGCCGTATAATTGCCCTCGACCCCGGGCATTTTTTTGCTTTGGTCTGCGACCAGTCTGCGGTCCGCAGACCTGTTATGCGGTCGCATAATGCGCCACAGAACACCCCTCCGGGAATTCTAAGTGGGGGTTTGCGATGGGTTATGCGGTCCGCAAAATGATTATGCGACTGCATAATGGGTCCAAAAATTAACTCAAATGACTGCTTCATTCCGCGACTGATCTGCGGTCCGCATATCAATTATGCGGTCACAGAATTGGCCGCACAAATAATCTATTTTTACCAACATTTTTCCTTAACTTCTCTATGCACTAATCAATCCCAAAAGTCCGAACCGCGGTATTGACCTCTGCACCTAGATCGGCATCACAGAATCCCGATTTTCAGATACCTTGCGCCGACGATGGCCTTGCGCCGAAACAATGGTGCCATAGATAGTGCCTTGCCCCGAAACAATGGCGCCATAGAAAGTGCCTCGTGCCGATGATGCCATCAGAATCCCTACTGTCGTCGCTTGCCATAACTGCCGCCACACCAAACCGTCGGAAATCCGGCAACCAGTCTCTCATCTAAGAGAGAATAAGCTCTCCGCCAGCCACCGCTATCTCACGCACCACCACAGTCGTCACCCTCAACCTCTCTCCACCCCTTCCAGCGTTTAACCACCAGTCCAACTGACGACCGTTCCATATCTGACGTCGGCGGCTATCTCCACTTCAAAACAAAAGAATCACAAAAGAAAAAAATTCAAAGCTCTGTTGAAATTCAGTCGAAGTCGCCGTTCGAAGTCTCCGGTCGCTTCTCTAATCGCTCATTTCAAATATTACGAATGATTTGTTGCTGGGTGTTCATTAATCAAGATTTAAGGGGTTTTTGACAATGAGGTTAATTCTTATCCATACTCTGTCTAATTTTATTGCTTCTACGTGTTTCTTCATGGCTTAATAAATTGATTTTGCCTATTTGATCTCGCTTCTCCTAATTTATTGCGTGATTTAGTGACATGAATCTGAAATTACATGTTTTGATGAATATAATGTTTGCCGTTGAGTATTTTGAGACTTGAATATGGTCATATAGGTTGGATTGAGTCTTTTTAGTGATAATTCTTGTTTTGTGGTTGATAATAAGTTAGAATTTTTAGAATTAATGATATGCAGAATAAAAATTGGTTGTCGGAATTGGGGTAAAAACATGGATCATTAGTTTTAATTTGTCTACATATTTAAATACATGAAATAAGAATCAAAGAAACTTAGTATGCTATGAATTTTCCTACTTAGTTTACTTTTATCGTTTCTTACTTACCCGTTAGTAACATGTTTAGGCCGGTCACATTGGGGTAGGCAATCCGTAGGTCACATTTCGAGTGCACGCTGGCGTGACTCGACCATCAAACAGTTAAAATGATAAATTATTGTCACTATGGTTACGACTCCCGTGACATAGTTATAGATACGTAACTCTAAAATTCGGGTGCACGCTGGCGTAACTCGACCCCTAATTTAGAATAATTAAAATAAACACGTTGTGGATCGTGGGTACGGTTCCCATGACATGATTCGCAATGTGTGACCATATAGTTAGTTGTATAACAATTGGATTATTGAAAAGCGGTTTAAAAGGAATAAAATGCACGTAG
Organism: Nicotiana knightiana; assembly: GCA_005239525.1. Classification (NCBI taxonomy): domain Eukaryota; kingdom Viridiplantae; phylum Streptophyta; class Magnoliopsida; order Solanales; family Solanaceae; genus Nicotiana; species Nicotiana knightiana. Next base: position 70,834 of record ML404333.1, on the reverse strand, counting down.
GTTTCAAACATTATTTTAAAATCAGATAAATAGGCCAATAATTATAGTTGAGCGACCGTGCTAAAAACACGAAACTCGGGAATGCCTAACACCTTCTCTCGGGTTAACATAATTCCTTACTCGGATTTCTGTGTTCGCGGACTGTAAAACGGAGTCAATTTTTCCTCGATTCAGGATTTAAATAGGTGACTTGGGACACCATAAACTATCCCAAGTGCCGACTCTTTATTTTAAATAAAATAATCTCGTTTCGATTGTCACTTAAATTGGAAAAGCTCCTTTATACCCTTCCGGGTAGTAAAAAGGAGGTGTGACAGCTCTGGCGACTCTGCTGGGAAAAAGAACCCAGAACCTCTAGTTCAGGGTTCAGGGTTCAGGGTTCAGAATTCGAGCTTAGAATAGCTTTTATGATTGGCTTTCATGATTGTCTGATTTTTTTTACGTGTTTGAGCCTAATGTGCTAAATGTTGCTTTTTACCGCTTTGATATTATCTGAACTGTATATAAACTGCTACGAAACCCCTCTCTTCTATCTTCTGAGGAGTGCACGCTGGCGTGACTTCTTTCTATTAGTCTCATATCCCAATTTAGAACGAGGTTCNCCCGGCTCGACTTGTCCGCTCGGGTAAGCTAGGTCTAGAACAATACACCAAGGTTTTAAACCTAGAATAACTCAGCCTCATGTCGGATCCCTAGTAGGAACGCTTGTTTGCATCACGTGCGCTTGACTTAGGGGACTCAACACAGGGGTTGGGTTCGCCTAGGACATGTGTACCCCAAAAATAAAAGACCATCTTGAAGCATTTTATGTGTTGTGTGTTGCATTCTTCAAGGGTAAAAAGGTTCATTTGGCGGACCAATGATGGTTGAAGGTAAATGAGAAAGAAAATAGGGTTAAGTGTGAAAATGAAGCGAGTAGGGCCAATTATATTTTTCTTTCGCAAATTTATTTATTTATTTTCTTTCAAGGAAAAGACCCAAAAAAAAATTTGAAAATTGAAAAATCAAAATAATAAAGAAAGATTTTGCACGTTCCCATCAATTTTTAAAAAAAATTAAAAAAAAGAGAAAAAGAAAATCCAAAAAGATTTTTACATATTTTCATCATTTTTCCAAAGTAAAGGGACAAAAAATGTGTTTTTTTTACAAATCATTGCTTTTTTTAATCCTCTCTCGTATCCAATCTTCCCGAACTACGCATACCTGATTCTCGTCTTTTGGGGCGGGATACGCAGGAAGCCCACATAGGGTCTGGTCTTCTTAGTGAGTCTTAGGTTCTTGGCTTCACGGGGTCGTAGCCAAATCTTGCATACTTAGCCACATATTTTATTTTTGCAAAATAGGGTTATTTTCTCAAAGTAGTTTGTTATTTCATGTCTTAGAGATCTAAGTCCACAACAAGGTGTCATCTCAATTCTAAGGTCCATTCCTGTTAAATTTGCATGTCCACCCACTTTTGGCCACATCGGCCATTCTTGCAAAATGGGATCATTTTCGCAAAGTGGCTCAATGACCCATGTTCTTAGAATCTTGAGTCCACAACTAGGTGTCATATTACTTTAAGGCTCATCTTTGTTGAATTTGCATCTCTAGCCGCGTTTGGCCACATCGGCCATTTTTGCAAAACGGGTCACTTTTGCAAAGTAATTTTTAGGGCCATAATTGTTGGGAGTTTGAAGTCATATAAGTCTTAGTGAGGTATTTTCATGCTTTTGAGGTAACCTTTGTTGAGTTTGCACCAATAGCCACTCTTGGCCACGTAGGTCATTTTGCAAAAATAGCTTAATCATGTCTAGCATGTGTCCAATAGGAGGTGTTGTGGCGTCGCATTGCGTCTCGAGTCACTAAATTTATTTGGTCTTATTTTTCTCATATAGGTGTGGATTTACTTACCAGAGAATGACGAATACCCCAGGACCATTCCAGTCAGGACCGTTGCATACACGAGCTGCTTGAAGAAACTTTTTATTTTTGAGTCTATTTTATGTTGTCTTTTAATTTTTAGTCATGTACAGTAGTAGCGAGTCTGTCAGTCTAGTTAAGATTGTCGAGTCTTTTGTTATAGTACTTCTTGTCTTGTATTTGAAAAACCAAAAAATTGTAAATGAAAAAATCCAAAAAGATTCTTGTTTTTAGTTTTTTATTCATCTTCTCCAGATCTACGCTTGGTCTGATTCATGTAGAACATGATATGTAGTCAACCTACATAGGGTTCGATCAAATCATTTTCTTAAAAAAAATTAAAAAAAAATTGAAAAAAAAAGAGAAAAGAAAAAAAAGAATGAATTTGTGGGACGCGAGGGGTGAGAAGAAAGAAACTAGTGATAAGTAAAAGAAATAGAGGAAGGAAAATGAGCAAGCCAAGGAGTGCTAGTAAAAAGGAAGAGAAGATTGAAATGAACAAAATTGGGATGATGCCAAATGACCTTGTGACTCTTGAAGTCATTCTAGAACCGTTAATTGTTGCTAGGTGCATTGCACACAACGTGATGTTTTATCTGATAAATGCCCTAATGCTAACGTAATGAATTTTTTTTTTCCTCTTTGTTATCTTTTTTCAGAAGGGTGGTTGGTTTGTGGTTGTTAAACTCGTAACTCTTTCCTACAACATAAAGTCGAAAGGAAATGGCAGACGACAACAGATCTGAGTTGGTTGATACTTGTCCCCGAAAGCAATCGGTTGAACGGGACACTGGGTTGGTTGAAGAGTTAAGGATATTAAGACAACACATGGCGGAGATGTATCAGGCTTTGATGGCTGGGAAGGCACCACTGATCTTGCTCAACTATGTCTTATAGAAAGACTAAACGGGCGTTGCAAATATAAATCTGGGGTATTACACCCAAAGTCGATCCCACAGAGAATTGTACGTATCAATTGAATCTATAAAATACTAAACTGTTACTTAATCACTTTTCTCAAGACTTTTGAATAATAATTTGTGTTGTTTAACTAATTCTACTAACAAAATAATAAACTAGTAATTGACTAACAATTTAATGTAAACAATAATAATAAAGGTCTAAGGTTATGGTTTCCCCCGTTGGTGAATTCTTTCTCGGATACTTCTTATAACTTGATTAATCGTCTCTATCAATCATGAACACTCTATCTACCATAAATCTCTCTCAAGTAATTATGATAATTTACTAGACGCACTCTCTCAAGTTACGCTAGCTAGATTGCA
>ML404333.1:52528-66875 GCA_005239525.1 Nicotiana knightiana | reverse complement strand
CCCCCTAACGCCAGGGGGTGCCAGGCTTTAGGGGGCAAACGCCCGGCTATCGCCCGGGCGTCTCCTTTTGCGTATTTTCGACGTATTTGCATCCCTTTAGCTCCGTTTCCATCTCCAATTCACCTACACATAAAATAAACTCCATTAAGCACATAACAAGTGTATTTTTATCATTAATGCGCATGAAATGTAAGGTATATCACATGTTAAACTATGCAATTTAGTCTCGCATCAACCACCCCCGCCACCGCCTAGCTTCCTAGATGCTACCCCTACCTAAGCTCCAGACATAGTGTCAGATCATCCACCATACTCTCCAAATTTTCCCGCTTATCCCAGCTTTCCCAACCTCCCTAGTAGCTCCAACGTTCTTCCTCCAACTACTTTTCCCAAAAGTAACCCTCCCGCCATATCCACTACCTCTACGATCACAACTTCTCAACAACCTCTCTTCAGGCCCAACAGTGAACACCAGTTCAACCCTCTTGATGCCCAACACTAGCCCCCAGAGCCGGCTCACCAGGTCCCAGACTCATATAATCATACTTCCGAGAATGAGACTCATGTTGAGATTGAAAAGTTTACAAGGAATGAACAGCGAGATGAGATGTCGAGAAAGCTGAAAGGTATAGATCAAGCCTTAAAGAACATGCAAGGGAAGGGAAATCAGATTAACGTGTCTTACAATGACTCGTGTATGTTCCCTGATGTTCAACTGCCCGCGAGGTTTAAAATGTCAAAGTTTAACTTGTATAACGGGCGTGGAAATTCAGTAGCCCATCTGAGGGGTTATTGTAGTGAAATGAGAAATTTTGGCGGAAAAGATGAGTCGCTGATGGCGTATTTTAGTGAGAGCTTGAGCGGGGAAGCCTTGGAATGGCATAGGCATCAAGATGTCAGTAAGTGGTATGCATGGGACGACATGGCTCAAGATTTTGTTCGACACTTTCAGTACAATGTAGACATTATCCCAGACCGCTCCGCCCTTTCTAAGATGGAAAAGAAGCCCAGTGAGAGATTTAGGAAATATGGGCTCAGATGGAGGGAACAAGGTGCCCGAGTCAGTCCTCTGGTTGATGAAGAAGAAATGGTAAAGATTTTCCTACAAGCTCATGGACCCACATACTTCAGTCATTTGATCCCTGCTTTGGGTAAACCTTTTAATGATGTTGTAAAAATGGGGGAGATGGTAGAAGAAGGAATCAAGTCAGGCAAAATCATGAGCTATTCTGCATTGAAAGATACTACAGAAGACATCCAGAACATCTCAGCAAATTTGGAGGGAAGAAAGAGAAATAGAAAAGATGTCGTTGAGCCCCGCCAAAGACAGGATCCAGTGGGTATTCGTGCTCAATGCTTTCCGCCTCAATACCGACCCCATGCATATCCATGTACTCCAGATAATCCTCCCCAATGTTGTTTCTCCCCAAAAAATCCCCAAAGTCGTACCTCACTTTTCCACCACTCTATCCATAATGCACTGCCATATGCTCCACATCCACAGGACTTACAATGGCCTGCACCACCTCCACAAATGTCTTACCTGCCTCCTCAAGCATGTCAACCACCCACCCGCAAGAGCTTCCAACCGAGGTCGGAGTACAAATTGAAAAGGCAGCAGTAAAGAGAAAAGTCTTTCACTCCCATTGGAGAATCAACTTGAGACTCATATGGTGGGCATGATCTGTGTTGAGGAACACGAGAACTCTTCTGAATCCTTTGGAGGGCCACTTGCAACGAAATTTTTAGCGTTATCAGTCTCGAATCCAGAAGTTGGTCTTAAGAACGAGTTGGCAAAGAGGACCCAAAAGCAATCTGCTGAGGTCAATGCGATGGAGACTTGTGAAGGTTCTAGTAATATTGATGTGGAACTCAGTGGCTAAGATGCCGAGCTTGGTGATTGAAAAGACGCTCCTTTCTTGGCTAGCCAGGGGAGTCTTGGTAGTTTATTTTGTTGTCATTTGTATTGTCCGGGTTATTTCAGGGTTGTAATCCGGATATTGTCTTGTGAGTCAAACCCTTATATCCTTTTATTTTGCCTAGTTCGTTTAGTCGTAGTAATCTGTTAGTGTTATCTAGGTTTGTTCCAGGGTTGTAACCCAAGTTTTACTTGCTTGTTTTTGTTGTTCACACTTTTCACTATCAGTTTAATATAATCTCCTATTTTCTGTCATTTCTTGTCCATTTTGTTTAGTTCTCTTTTTCTTTTTACAAGTATTTTCATGCTGACTTTAGTGATATGACATGCACGCGTAATTCTCGGCCTGGTCTTAAAAGTTAGTCTAATCATGAAGCAACAAAACAAGTTTTGTATTTGAGGGAAATAAACAAAAATTTGGACATTTTGAGATCATTTAAAAGCCTAAATTGTGTGAAACTGGGATAGATAGTTTGGAGAGGACGATAGGAAATTGTTACAAGAGAGTGCGTCCCAGACAATTTGAAGCAAGCAACTTTGAGTTCAAGTGTATCTCGAGTTACCAGATAAAGCCAAGGGAGTTTGCTCCAAATTAACAGAGCACATCCATTGTGAAGAAGAGATCACACAATGAGAGTTCTGTACTTGACAAGGCACTAAAGAAAAGTGAAAGGCATATCAGTGATATCAATGCCAAAGTTACAAAAGAAATGATGTTCATGATCTTCCTCTTTCATCCTCAAGTTGCATGTGTTGTACTTGGCATTTTCAGGGATTGGGAGACCCTCTTTCAGCTATCCAAACACTTTATACCATTCAGTACCACTTTTTGAGCCTATGCTAATTTTCTTGACCTCCCCTCTTTTGGAATCAAGTTAGAGTCATATAAAAAAAAAGATCATGCCCCATAAGGTTTATTTTAGAAACTTCATTCCAGAAGAAATTTTCAAAAAGAAAAGAAAAGAGAGAGAAAAAAACAACAGAAAAAAAAAGAAGAAAAAATAGTAGTAACAAAGAGTAGTATTTTGAACTACGTTCGACCTAATTCTTGTCACCACAAGATACGTAGGCAGCCTTATGGTTCGGTCACACCAAATAAAATATTTCATAATCCCCCGAAGTAAGAATGGGGCAGTTTCTCTTAGAAATTCCATCTAAAAAAAATCTCTTGTTTTAGAAATTGGGGCAAAGATTTAGAATGGATTCCAAAAGTTGTAAATAAATTAACCCCGTCGTCGTAGTTATTTTGAGCATTTATGATATCCTTTCTTTAAAACCCTGTCCAAAAGCCACATTACAGTCCAAAAACACCTCCCAGATAATCTTTGAGAGTACCAAGTTAGACATGCCAGGAACATATGATACTTTACCATGGTTAATGCCTTTCCATTTGCAGAATCAAAGGAAATAAGAAGAAAAGAACAAAAATGAGAGAGTTTTATCGGTGAAAACCCTCACGGGCACCATGAGGCGGCGGTGAGTTGAGAGGAATAGCAAAATGAGAGAGGCTTGATGGTGAAAACCCTTTAGGCACTACAAGTCGAATTAGGATCGTGAATCAGACAGGATAATCAGAGCATTGAAGCCCAGTTTCACAACTTAGAGGTATAACAAGATTTGAACACTAGACTTTCTTGACAGATTAGGCCATTAATCCAAAAATGAATGTCATGGTCATTAGAGTTGGTATCCGCATCTGATAGGTTTCTACTTTGTAGTTTTATTGTTAGATATTATTTCCATTTCCCCTCACTATGTTCCTCTTGTTTAGTTCGAGTCTTATTTTTGAGTTAGTTTGGTCAGAACAAGTTAGAAATGACTTCAAAAATTTGCTACCAGCTTTCCAATTGCACATAATGGAATCTGGCTAGCACATCAAAGTGGCACAAGTCAGGAAAGAACAATATGCGCACTGATTTGATAACAGTCGATGTGCTTTGGGATTCATGTGAAATGCAAAGATTTGGTGAATGTTAGAACACGAGTGAAATGCATCGGATATAAGGTATTGGGCTTGGACGGATCAGAGGTGTTTTCCTTTGTAAGGGTTGACAAAGAAAGTAGTTAACCAATAACAAGCAAGGTCTTCCGAGTCGAAACCAAGGTTAATCATGGCAAGTGCAGGAGTAATCTCCCTCAATGTCAAGGCCACAAACCATCCACCATATTTTAAACTCACAAGTTTTCTTTGTATGAAACAGGGAGGAAGACTGTGTCCAAATCAAAGCTTGGAAGCTTGAATCTTTCAGGTGTCATGCCCAATTTTGTCAGCACAAAGGCTGTTTGAGAATGTTTTTTTACCCCCTAGGCATCCCCTAGTTGAGAATATCATCACCTCTCAAGAATTTTCTCTAGTTGAGAAGAACCATACCTCATAGACATCGCACTAGTTGGGAAGAATCTTTAGTTTTCCTTAAGTTCAGGGGTCCCGCCTGGAAAATAGGGCCAGTTGTAGTTTCCTTAAGTCTTAATCTCCAGTTTTTCTTGAATCCAGGAGTCCCGCCTGGAGAATAGGGTCAGTTTTAGTTTCCTCTAGTTGTTAGTCTTTAATTTTCTTAAGTTCAGGGATCCCGTCAGGAGAATAGGGTCAATTGTTAGTTTCCATAAGTTTTAATCTCTAGTTTTTATTGGTTTAAGGGTCCCGCCTGGAGATAGGGTCAGTTTTTAGTTAGTCAGCTCAGGTTTTAGTTTAATCAGAACGAAGCATGATAGTGACAAAAGAGGGCACCTTAAGCAACAATGCCACGAGCTAACCACCAAGTTTTCAAACTAACAAGATTTTCTTTGTTTGAGACAAGGGCAAGAAAATTTGTTCGATCTGCAGGGTTCCTCTATAAGGAATGCATGGTTCAGGGGTAAGGAATTTTCTTCTTTTAGCAGATATCTTCCAGAAAGAGAGCGGGGCTCAGGTAAGTTCATCTTCAGTTTTCAGGACCCTCCTGGAAAATGGGATTTAGTTTTAAAATCATCAGGACCCTCCTGGATAATGGGATTAATTTTAAGTTCTCAAGACCCTCCTGGATAATGGGATTTGATTTAAGTTTTCAGGACCCACCTGAAAAATGGGATTCAACTAACACTCACAAATGTTCCTGGTACGAACTAGGGCAGAAAATTTTCTTTGTTTTGTCTGTTGTTGTGATTGCAGGCACCCACCGGGAGAACATGGTCAACTTTCAGTTTACATTTTCAAGTTCAAGAGGAATCAGGAGCCCGCCTGAAAAAAAGGGTCAGTGTTCAGTTTTCAATTTCGAAATCAAGAGGCATCAGGAGAATCTCGCCTGAAGAACAGGGTCAACTTTCAGTTTACAATTTCAAGTTAGAGAAGCTTCAGGAGACGCCTGAAGAACAAGGTCAACTTTCAATTTCCTAGTTCAAGAAGCATTAGGAGAGCCCGATTGAAGAACAGGGTCAACTCTCAAGTTCAAATCGGAGAGGCATTAGGAGAACCCTACCTGAAGAACATGGTTAGCTTTAAGTTTAAAATTTCAAGTCAGGGAGGCATCAAGAGAATCTCGCCTGAAGAATAGGGTCAACTTTCAATTTCAAGTTAGAGAGGCATCAGGAGAATCCCACTTGAAGAACATGGTCAAATTTTAGATTACAAGTTTAAGTCGGAGAGGCATCATGAGCCTGCCTGAAGAACGGGGTCAACATTCGGTTTTAAAGATTCAAGTTAGGGAGGCATCAGGAGTATCCCGCAGGAAGAATAAGGTCAACTTTCAATTTCAGGTTAGAGAGGCATCAGGAGAATCCTCCTGAAGAACAAGGTCAAATTTCAGATTACAAGTTTAAGACAGAGAGGCGTCATGAGCCCGCTTGAAGAATGGGGTCAGCATTCGATTTTCAAGATTCAAGTTAGGGAGGCATCAGGAGAATCCTGCCTGAAGAATAGGGTCAACTTTCAATTTCAAGTTAGAGAGGCATCAGGAGAATCCCGTCTGAAGAACAGGGTCAAATTTCAGATTACAAGTTCAAGTTAAAGAAGCATCAGGAGCCCGCCTGAAGAACGGGGTCAGCATTCGGTTTTCAAGATTCAAGTTAGAGAAGCATCAGGAGAATCCCACCTGAAGAACAGGGTCAAGTTTCAGTTTCAAGTTTAAGTCAGAAGCAGCAGGAACTCGCCTGAAGAATAGGACCAACCTGCAGTCCTTAAGTCAAATCATGAGTAGCACGAGCCGCCTGAAGGACAAGGTTTGCGAGTTCAAGTCTACTCCAAGTTCAAGTTTATTTCAAGTACAGGAAGCAGGGTGCCCGCCTGAAGAATAAGGTCAACTTCCAGTTTTCTTCAAATTCAAGTCAGGAGGATGCCCACCCGAAAAATAGGGTGAATTTTTAGTTTCGTGTTGAAGGATCAAGTAGAAATTCAAGGAAGATTCAAGACATGAAGTAGATAGGATCTTGTATTTTTATTTATTTTTTGTAATTTTTCCTTTTATCTTTGATGTAACGGCAGGAACCGCGGACTGGAACCTCGACGGTACTTCACTTAACACTAAACCTCGGTATCCTCCTTCGTCATTCTTCTCGCTTCTGAACTACACATGGCCTGATTCCTTTATAGCCAAGGATATGTAGGCAGCTCAGATACCAGGGCTCGGTCACATTCTCCCTTCTTTTAGTTTTGGTCTCTCTAAATAAGGGTTGGGTAAAAAAACTTGTCTAGTCGTTCTTTGTCAGAAAACACTTCCTGTTTCCAGTCAAAGAGGGGCAGCTGTAGACGCGTAATTTTTACCCTTCTGGAGATATTATTGTTTAAGCAAAGAATTAGACCCTTTGACTAAAGCATATTTTTAAGATGATATACGGGTTACTGATAATCAAAATAATGGAAAAATGAATAATAGACAATATTACAGAAATACAAGATCGAATTTGATTGTATTTCGAGAATCAGATGCCTTTACAAGCTGTATTCCCCTCCCTTATATAGGAGATTCTTATAACGTACGACTTCTGCTATGGTTACTCATTAATGACTAATTATGACATTAATAAAGCGTTACAAAGGATAACGGTAAATAGGGGTTCAGTTACATAACGTTCGAGTAATCAATTGTGGGTTCGTGAATCTGCCTGTAGCTTTGTCTAGATTCATTCTGACCGTGCCTCTCTCCCATTTTGATCAAATTGGACTTCCCGTGGCTGATAAGTTCGTGGGTTTACTGAACCGTGTCTCTTTGTACCGTACCTCTTCAAAGAGTTATTTCCAGCTATCGTGTTTTCCCGTGTCCACGTGACTAGCTGAGTTGTCAAAAGCTGGCTTACGTGTGAAACTCTTTTTTACCAATACAGATAGTCCCCCCACTTACCATATATTTAACGATTAATATTTGGTAAGCGGATATTCATTTATGGCGGAAATATTTTGCCTCCGGTTTTCCTTGAATCATTGTATCCTTCTCTATACCATAGGCGCCGTTTGTCACTTCCATTTAATGCTCATACCACGTGTCCTTTTCGGATTGGTTCTGCATTACTCAACACCTTTTAGGGCTTTTGCGGCTGTGTCAGTCCTGAAGTGACATCTTCAATTGTGACTTTTCATCATTATTTTCCTTTTTCATCATATTTGACGGTTGTCTTCAAGTATAAATACATGTTTTCTTTTATTTGCTTCCACGAAACACTTTTCTACTTCTGTTTTCTGTAAAATACTTTCTTCTTTGCCTTTGTAAACATGTCTTCTTCAAACCAACCTCAAAGAGTAATAGAAATTGAAAGCTTAGCGCCATCTTCTGCTCCGACTAGGAGTCGGAGGGGTGGTAGACTTAGAAGTCTAGGATCCACTCCTTCGAGGGGCTCTACTTCTTCTCAAATAGTTCCTTCTTCTTCCACTAGATCTCTAATTATTCTGAGATTTAGGGTTTCTCGGTCTTCGTCTAGAGGTAGAGGCAACCGCCTTCGTGAACCTGAAGTCGATGAAATTGTCCCTGCTGAGTTTGTTTTGGCTAGGGATAGTCAAGTTCTTGTAGATCAGTCTTCTTCTCTTGATAGTGTAGAAAGATACCCAACCCTTATAACTGAGGGTCAGATTTCCCTTGTTAGAAGGGAGTACTCATGGAAATCTGACTTTCCAATCTATATTCTGAATAGTAATCAAAGAATAACGTCTTACAAGACGGGATATTCTTTTGTTTATACTTATCCCTTCACTTGAGGGTTCAGACCCCCCATTGACACAGTTATAATTGAGTTTTGCCGTTTTTTCAATATATGCTTAGGACAAGTTGGCTCGCTTGTGTGGCGAGTTGTCGCATGCCTTAGGAGTTTGGCTTCTTTAGCCTCAGTTTCTTTTACCTTCAACCATCTTATTCACCTCTTATCTCCTACCTTATTTCGTGAAGGCGTTTTTACTCTGACTACTAGGAGCAAAAAAGTGTTAGTAACCCCTGAAGACGATAAGGATAGGGGTTGGTACCTTCGTTATGTTGTTGTACCCACTGCTGGTTTAGTGGGTGAAGAAAATCTTCCCTTCCCTGAGAAGTGGAATCGCGCACGTGAGCATGCTTTAGCTCACATTTACTTTTTCTTGTTTTGACTTGAGATGTTTTATTTAACACCGTGTCTGTTTATTTTTCTCCTTTCAGCAATCATGAATACTGTCGAGAATGTCTCCGGTCTTCGTCATTGGGTAGAAAAACTGTTATCTATTGCTCCTTCTGAAGAAAGATCTTGGAAGTACCTCGCTGGGAGGTAAAGTTGGCAAGTAAAGTCCCACGGTAAGTGAAGCTTTTGTTCTTGCTTCTTTTCTTACTCGAGTCTTTTTTCATTCTGTCGTTTAACTTTTTTCCCTTTTTAATAGGATTCTCTGCTTGTAGGGTGTCTGCTTCCTCTATCCCGAAGATGTCCTTGGCTCAAGCCCAGGAAATTATCGTTGGTTCATCTTCCTCGAAGAGGAAGATTAGTGAAACTCGTTCCATGGAGGAAGAGGAAGAGGGTGCTTTAGTGCACAGGCCACGGAGAAGGCGAATGGTTTTAGATGACGAGCGTGCTGCCTCAACCTTGCCTTCCATGTCTGCGCTTAAGCCCCCCTGTCTTTGATGATGTTCCACATTCCCCTATTCACGGTGGTATTGATCTCGCTTCTGATGATGTCCCTTTGTCTGCTGTCTTTCCTGATTCTTTGAGAGAAGAAGTTTCTTCTATTCCTTTGGCTATCTCAATTTTTGCCGCTGCTCTGCCTATAACTTCTTCCACTCTTCAACTTTCCGTGCCTGCTCCTTTGCCCATGGCTTCTCCAGCTCCTCAACCTTCCGTGCCTGTTGTTGTTCCATCTCTGCCTGCTTCCATGCCTTCCGTTAGGGAAGTAGGGTCTTCCAGCAGAGAGATGCGGCAGGTGGTAATAGAGGTTCCAGCTGAGGTAAACCTTTTCAAGAAGACGGGTGAGCCTAAAGTGTGGCACAACCCTTTAATCGGTCCCACTGAGAAACCAAAGCTAGCTAGCCACGGTGCTCTTACATAGGCAAATGAGTTCGTGCATACTTCTTTGAAGGTATGGTCTAAGTTATCCTCTTTCACTCTCGTATATGAAATTTACCATATCTAACTGGTTTAATTCTTATAGATTAACCTCATAGGCATGGAGCTTATGAAGAGGATTTCAAACACAGACCAAGAGACAAGAGAGTTGCAGGCAGAAGTTGATAATTGGAAAGCACAGTATGACAGCTTAAGGATTGACATGGACGCTTTAGAAGAAGAGAGGAGTACCTTGAAGTGGCAGATGAGACTTATGGCAGCAGAGCTAGTAGTGGAACGGGCTTCTTGCAGTCAAGCTGACAAAGACAAGAGTGTTCTGGAGTGTTCGTTTGCGGAGCAGCTGTCACGTGCCTCAGAGGAAATTAGAGACTTAAAGAACTTGCTGGAGCAGAAGGAAGAATACTCAGGCTTGTACAATCACTCACTCGCACTCAAGATGATCTTCGAAGGGCTTTAGACAAAGCTCAAGCTTTAGAGGAGTCGATTGTTCCATTAAGGGCCGCTCATGAAGCTGCGGAGGCGGAGAAGGACGGGCTGAGAGCTGAACTTCAAGTGTGGGCACAAGATTATGAAGATTTGGAAGAGGTGGCTGTTGTCGATGTGAGCTGGGCGTATATGAATTCTCGCCTTGACACATTGATGGAGATGAGTCAAGAGGGTTTTGACCTTAGTGCTGAAATAGCCAAAACTAAGGAAGCCATGGAGAAGGCTCAACAGGGTCATAACCTCTCTTCACCTGATGGTGAGATTCCAGCTGCTCATGCCTCTTCATCCTCAGTTGCTCCCATTCCTTCCCCCTCTAAAGTCAACCCCTCTCTTTGAAAAGATCTAGTTGGTTTACCCTTTTTGTTTCTTTTTTTTTTGTATCAATTGGTGGTTACCCCCAGTCCCATCGGGGGTAAATTTGGATTTCCCNTAAGTATAAGTTAATACTTAGTTTTAGCCGTTTTTTTAATATATAAATATCAGTTCAACTTTTGTTGAGTTTTTGTTTCACTCTTTTAAGTCTTTTGCATGCTTTATTTTTTGAGGTTTTAGTTTACCTTCTAGTTTTGCATGTGGAATGCTTTAGACTACTCATACTTTTTTTATAATAGGCACAATGTCATATTAAATATGTGCCTTTTTGTAATAGGCATAGTTTATGGAAGAGGGCCCTTTATAATCGACATGAAGAAGACGTCTCAACTTCATGATAATGCAATAGAGGGATAGGAATTTTACACATATTTAAGAATGTGTTCAAGGAAAGTTTTTTGTTTGAACTTCCATGACATTTTACATGTGTTTGGTTATCGTCTAAAACTCACGCTTGCAACTGTTTTTGTTTAACAGATTTAGTATACTCTTTTCGTAACTATTTTTCATAGGTAACAATTTTTCGATATTAATAGAAGGAAATAACTGTTTTTCACTAGTAACAATTTTTATAAATATTAGGGTTTTTACCCGTAACTGTTTAGTAACAGTTTTCTAATAAGTACGAGCAAAATATTTTCTTATTCGTAACTATTTTTATTTGATAACAGTTTCATGAACAAATACAATGGTTTAGATCTTTCATCCATAACTGTTTTATTCGAGAACAATTTTTTGAATGAGTATAAAGGTGTACATTTCTTTCTCGTGACTGACATTTTGCCTTTCAACCTGAATATGTTTGAAGGTTTTTGCTTTTTGCATTAGGCTTTGTATTTGAATGGCTCTTTTGATTTCTTTCGATTCTGCTCGGGTCACTTGTCTTCATTGGGTAGATGGGTCTTTAGGCTCGAGCTTTTGACTTTTTGATAGTCTTCTTTGCTTCGTCTTAACCTTCCATACTGTATAGTCCCCCAAGTGTTTGAGATTTGAAGAATGAAATCTCGAGCACTTGATTATTCCTTTCTTTGTGGTCCTTTTCCTGAAAAGGAAAAACATTCCGGACTCGAAGGTATATAGTTTTTTAGATGATGACTGCTTAACCCTTTTAAAACGTCCATCAGAAAGTGTAACCCTAGACCGGGAATTGTGTTATTTCCTCGCGTCTTTGCAGGTCTAATATCATCATCTGGTGATGGGTTAGCTTTGTGCCTATCATCTAAAAAAGTTAGTAAAATTTTTAAATGTTCAAAATAAAATCGAACGTGCGATACCTGACGGTATTCTTTTCCTTTTAGAAGTAATACTTCTTTAGATGGATGGCGTTCAAGCTTGTTGGAAGAACTCTGTTGTCCATAGCTTCCAACTCATAGGCGTCGTTTCCGGCTATCCCTTGGATTTTGTAAGGTCCTTCCCAGTTTGGATTTAGCTTTCCTGCACCTGCTTCTTTTGTTGATTGAAAGACTTTTTTTAGGACGAAGTCCCAAATTTTAAAGTACCTGAGATGAGCTTTACGGTTGTAATAACGCTCTATGATTTATTTTTGAGCTGCCATCCGTATCAATGCTGCTTCTCTCCGTGGTTTGAGCAGGTCCAGGTTGATCCTTAGTTCGTCGTCGTTTTCACCTTCCGTGGCTATTGAGAACCTTATGCTTGGTTCGCCAATCTCCACATGTATTAAGGCTTTGGAGCCATAAACAAGTGCGAACGGAGTTTCTCCCGTGGCTATTTTTGAGGTTGTTCTGTATGCTCATAGTACCGCTGGTAATTCATCAGGCCAGTTTCCTTTGGCTTTATTTAGCTTCTTCTTTAGATTGTTGATGATGACCTTATTTGTTGATTCATATTGACAGTTAGCCACGGGGTGGTACAGAGTTGAAGTGATCCGCTTGATTTTCCAACTTTCGAAGAATTCCGTGATTTGTGAGCCTATGAATTGTGGGCCATTATCACACACGATTTCCTTTAGTATTCCAAAGCGGCATATTATGTTTCTCCATAAGAAGCTTTTAACTTCCTTTTCTCGCACTTGTTTGAACGCTTTTGCCTCTATCCATTTTGTAAAATAGTCGGTTAGTACGAGTAAAAATCGTACCCGTCCTTTAGTTGTGGGTAAAGGTCCTACTATATCCATCTCTCATTTCATGAAAGGCCATGGGGATATTATTGGATGTAATAATTCCGCTGGTCGATGCATGTTATTGGCAAACCTTTGGCATCTGTCACATTTGGATACGAAATTCTCGGCTTCTTCTTCCATCTTAGGCCAATAGTATCCGGCTCTGATTAGTGTTTTCACTAAGGATCTCGCCCCTGAGTGATTTCCACAGTGTCCTTCGTGGACTTCTTTCATCACAAATTCCGTTTGGTTAGGTCCAAGGCATTTAGCTAGGGGTCCTCCGAACATCTTGCGATAAAGTAAGTTGCGAATAAGGCAGTACCGTGCAGTTTTACGGTGTAGTGATTGAGTCGCTTTCCTGTCTTCAGGTACGGTTCCATTCTGCAAAAAATTAAGAATTTCGTTTCTCAAGTCCTAGGTTAGGTTGTTGAAAGTTACCTCATTCCTGTCTTGGTCTATTATTGAATGAAATAGTTGAACGACAATTGTATTGTCTTTGTTCGTTACTTCCGTGACTGATGCGAGGCTAGCTAATGCATCTGCCTCCGCATTTTCCTCTCTAGGTATTTGCACTACCTTCCATGTTTTGAATTGTCTCACGAGCTCTCGTGCTTTTTCAAGATATTGTTGCATTCTAGTTTTTCGAGTGATGTAAGTCCCCTGTATTTGAGTTACTACCGGTTGGGAGTCGCTGTTGATCACAATTTGCTCGATTGAGAGCTCTCGTGCAAGTTCAAGCCCTGCAATAACAGCTTCGTACTTTGCTTCATTGTTAGTGATAGGATAACACTTTATAGCTTGTCGTGTCTTTTCACCCGTGGATGATATTAAGACTATGCCTAAGCCAGCGTCTTTTACATTTGAAGAACCATCAGTGAACAAGGTCCACAGGCCTGGATTAACACCGTTAAAGAGTTGTAACTCTTTTTCTACTTCAGATACAATGCCATTACTAAAGTCAGCAACAAAATCAGCTAGTATTTGAGACTTAATTGCAGTCCTAGACTGATAAATTATCTCATGCTCACTTAGTTCTATGGCCCGCTTGGCTAATCTTCCTGATAATTCTTGTTTATGAAGAATATTTCTTAAAGGTATGAAGTCACAACAGTGATTGGGTGGCATTGAAAATAGGGTCGTAATTTTCTAGATGCCATTATTAAAGCTAAGGCTAACTTTTCCAGATGTGGATATCTAGTCTCAGCATCTAGCAAAGTTTTACTTACATAATAGACAGGTGATTGTTTACCTTTTTCTTCTCTTACCAATACTGCACTTACAACAATTTCTGAGACAGCCAGGTAGATGTACAATATTTCCCCTTCTTTTGGCTTTGAAAGCAGTGGTGGTTTCGATAGATAAATCTTCAGGTTCTTGAGGGCTTGCTGACATTCTTCAGTCCATTCGAACTGATTCTGTTTTTTGAGAGCTAAGAAGAATTTAAAACTTTTTTCGGAAGATCTAGATTCAAACCTCCCCAAAGCTGTTATTCTTCTTGTCAATCTTTGAACCTCCTTTTTATTTGTTAAAACATCGGGTATTTTCTCTATGGCTTTAATTTGAGCGGGATTTACCTCTATTCCTCTGTTTAATACAAGGAAACCCAAAATTTTGCCTGATTGCACTANGTTCCCTTATTCGTGATAAAGGAGGTTTTTTCCTCGTCTAAAGGATCCATTTTAATCTGATTATAACCAGAATATGCATATAGAAAGCTTAATAGTTCATGACCTGCGGTAGCATCGATCATTTGATCTATATAAGGCAATGGGAATGAATCCTTGAGGCATGCTTTGTTTAAATCAGTATAATCTACGATACTCTCCCCTTTCCATTCTTTTTAGGTACTACCACGGTGTTTGCCAACCAGTTAGGGTATGTTACCTCTCGTATCGAACCAATCTTCAAGAGTTTCTGTACCTCTTCGTCGATCACTTGGTTCTTGAATGGTCCTTGCTTTCTTTTCTTCT